>MCJB01034343.1:122846-238586 GCA_002018475.1 Nicotiana obtusifolia | reverse complement strand
TTCATGCCCTGCTAGTCTGTCGAGCATTTGATCAATGAATGGAAGTGGGAAGTGATCTTTTCGGGTTTCCTTGTTGAGTTTCTGATAGTCAATACATACCCTCCATCCTGTGATGGTTCAAGTGGGAATCAATTCGTTCTTTTCATTCTCTATAACGGTCATTCCCCCCTTCTTAGGTACACACTGCACTGGGCTGACCCAATTGCTGTCAGAAATTGGAAAGATAATACCCGCGTCAAGCAATTTTATGACCTCCTTCTTCACCACTTCTTTCATTATTGGATTCAATCTCCGCTGCTGCTTTACACTGGGGCGGTGTCCTTCTTCTAAAAATATTTTATGCATGCAAAACGATGGACTGATTCCCTTGATATCTGCGATGGTCCACCCAATTGCCTTTTTGTATTCTTGAAGGACCCGTAGTAATTTTTCCTCTTGCGTGCTAGTCAGACTGGATGATATGATCACTGGCAATGTCTCAAACTTACCCAAATATGCATAGCACAGATGCGCTGGGAGTGGCTTGAGTTCAAGCCTTGGTGCTTCCTCAATAGATGGCCTGGGAAGGGTCAGAGTAATAGGCCTCTCCAATTCTTCGAATTTTCTGAACCCCTGAATATAGATGCAATATAGGTCCAATAACTGCTCGATGTCTCTCATTATGTCATCTCCAACAGCTTCCATATCCCCAATCAACAAACGTTCAACTGGATCAGCTGGGCTCAGGTACGACACTAAAGATGTAGAGACATTCTCCACCACTGAAATCATGGATAACTCTTCGTAATGTGTTGGCAGACGTAGTGCTTTATAGACATTAAACACTTCTTCTTGGTCCCCTACCCGCATAGTCATTTTTCCTTCAAAAACATCTATGATGGCGCGGCCGGTAGCTAAGAATGGACGCCCCAAAATAAATGGGACGTCCTGATCTGGCTCGTAATCCAAAATGATGAAGTCCGCAGGAAATATAAACGAGTCAACTTGGACTAGGACGTCCTCAATCACACCCTTCGGATGGGCCAAAGAGCGGTCTGCCAACTGTAATATAACCGTGGTTGGGCGTGGGTCACCCAACCCCAACTGTCGGAACACTGAAAGTGGCATCAAATTTATGCTTGCTCCGAGGTTGCATAATGCTCTTCCCACAGTATGTTTCCCAATTGAGATCTGAATAGTGAAGCTGCCCGAATCCTTTAATTTTTGTGGTAGTTTCCCTTGAATTCTCGAACTGCACTCTTTAGTAAGTGCCACCGTTTCAAATTCAGTCAATCTTCTTTTATTAGCCACAATATCCTTGATATACTTTGCGTATTTGGTGCTGCAAAATATCTACCAATGGAATGTTGATTTGTACCTGTTTTAGAATCTTAAGGAATTTTTTGTAGGCCTCATTGTCTCTCAACTTTTGTAATCTTTGTGGAAAGGGAGGTGGTGGCCTTGCAACCACTTGTGGGGGTTGCTTAGCTCCTGCCTCTTCGACTGATTTCTCAAGTTCTTTGCCCTTTTCTGCAGTTACCTCAATGGTGATTGGTTGTTCATTGAAGGTCACCTGCTTCTTCTTTTTCGGTTCGACCTCTTATAACTGTCTCCCATTCCTCAATGATACTGCATTCAGTGCTGCCCGTGGGTTTGCTTCAGTGTCGCTGGGTAGTGCTCCAGCAGGTCGAGCATTTTGAGCCCCGGCCAGTTATCCCAACTGGCGCTCCACATTCCTCACTGTAGTAGTGAGGGTTTGATATTCAGTTCTGAATTGCTTGTTGTCCTGCACCAGCTGCTTCAGCAACTCATTCGTGTTATCATCAGATTGAGGAGGTTGCCTCTGTGGTTGGTTATAATTCCCCTGTGGTCTGCCTGTATTCTGCTGCTGCTGATTGCCACCCCATGAAAAGTTGGGATGGTTCCTCCAATTTGGATTGTAGGAATTCCCATAATGTGAATTTTGATTTACGGGTCCCCTGTTTTGTTGTCCCACATAATATATGGATTCTGGATTGGTGGGGCACATATCACTTGTGTGGTTGTCACCACACATCTCACAGTATAATGATATTTGTTGGACCTGCAGTCTGGGTTGAACCTGCTGCATAGTCATTCGGTTCATCTGATTTGCCAATTTAGCCATTTCTGCTCTCATAGCTGCCAGGTCATCCAATTCTATCAAACCAGCTCCCTTCTGTTTAATGACTCTGCGCGAGTCACCATCACCTTGCCAATTATGATCATTGGCCGTGAAATTGTTCAATAGAAGTTGGATTTCACTGTATGGCTTGGCCATGCAACTGCTCCCGCGCGCTGAATCAAGGTTCATTTTCGAAGCTTCATCTAGACCATCAACGAACGTGTGCCCTAGTACCTCATCTGTTTGGCAATGGTGTGGACAGTCCCTAAGCAGCTTCTTATACCTCTCCCATGCCTGTCGAAGGGTTTCTCCTTCCCGTTGTTCAAAACCCAAGATCTGGCTTCTTAGTGACTTGGTTTTCTTGGCTGGAAAGAATTTGATCAGAAATTTTCTAGTCAGGTCATCCCATGTATAAATACTGTTTGCAGGCTCTTTTTGCAACCACTCTTTTGCTTCCCTCAGTAGAGAAAAGGGAAACAACGTCAACCTCACATAGTTTTTAGACACATTTGGATAATTGTACGTGTCCGTGGTTTCCAAAAAATTCTGAATGTGTCTCTATGGGTCTTCGTGCGATAGTCCCACATACTGCCCCGTAGACTGGATTAGCTGCACCATGTATTGCTTCAACTCAAAGTGCCCTGTGATTTTAGGCTTTACAATCGCCTGAGTCATATTGGCAAGATTTGGTCTTGCAGCTTCAATTACTGCTCTCTATGCATTTCCTGCCATCTCGATAGGCTGTGGTTGAACAACAATGTCCAACTCTTGGTTAATTCTGGTTCTGGCTTCTGCTTCCCTCCTTACTCTGTGTAATGTTCGCTCAATTTCTGGTTCAAAGGGAAGAAGGTTGTTTGCACTTCTACTTCTCCGCATTCAATAGAAAAGCCTGTGTCAAAGAAAACAACGTAAGCCGATTAATGAAACTTGAATAAATAACAAATATAAGCTGAAGTTGGTAAAGTAGCAGATATTTAAGTCCCCGGCAACGACGCCAAAAACTTGTTGCTTCCTACACACACGCAAGTATACGTGGTCGACAAGTATTATAGGATTATGAGTCCAGCTTGTCGTACCCACTGGGACTTAAATTTACTACTTTCTAACGAACTAACACTATTATCTAAACAAGCAAGAATCAAGTTTAATAGTTGGATTATTCCAACTTATAATTCTAATTTATATCTCAGAATTGCAAAGAACAAGGTATGTGTTTTGTAATCAATAAAACAAATATTCCAGGGTTGTGATTATTTTTCCAATCCTATTGCTTTCTAATTGACTTCTCGTTCATATAATTCATGTATGATTGCTAATTGATCGATATATATACTCATAGCCTTCTTCCGAAGTACTATTCGCCTATTCCTAACAAGATTAACACCTATATTCCTATGGAATTAATCTATCAAGAATGCAATAAGAACACGATATTTAATTAAACATGGTGATTAAGTATATTCCTATCCTAACTACGAATCCGCCCCCTTAAAACGGTTAAGAACATGCTTTCTTCAATTCTTTTTCTAATATAAACATAGTTTTCCCAAACATAGCATAGACAATTGATAGAACTTAATTGATGGCCAAAACAATTAAGCAATTAAGCATAGAATTGAAGAAACAATCATATGAACACGAATTATCAAAACGAAATCGTCAAGATCGAAACACAATATTCATGGCTAATCATAACCCCAGAACAAGGGGTGATTAGCCACTCATGTTCAACAAAATCAAAAGATGAAGTATTAAAAAACAAATAAAAATACTAGACAGAGTTGATGAACTGAAGATCGATTGCGTTGTTGATGTTCCTTAGCATTCTTAGCCTTCAAAATCACGTTCTTCCCCTCCAAGATGGGTTTGGGGGTGTTTATATAAGAGTTGGGAAGGTTTGGGGTCGAATTAGGGGTCTCCTAGACGGATTAGGACAACCTCCCGCAGTCGGCGCCCTGGCTAGCGCCAGGCGCCCCCTAGGGCGCTGCGTCCAGTAAGTTTTCCAGCCTCTCTGCCTCCAGCGCCACAGGTGGCGCCAGGCGCTGCCTGTGGCGCCCAGTCCCTCTCGGTCTGTTTTCTTCTCGTTTTGGCTCGTTTCTTCCCCTTTTTCGCCTCCGATTGCTCCCGACTCATTCCTACACATAAAAACACATTACATTAACATGAATCGACGCAATTAACATCCCAAATTCATAAAACAAGAGCTAAATATGAGATGATTTACATAGAATTTTATATCTTTTCTACCAATCATCACATGTTCAACCAGATCGGGCGGGATAGCACTAGTACCACCAGAAAGGGCCGCGAGAGGCCGGGGCCGAGGTAGAGGTTGAGGTGGGGCTCACACTACTACTAGGGTAGCACCTGTGGAGCCGCCAATTGCTCCAGCAAAGGAGCAGGTTCCAAATATTATTGAGCTGGTAGGACCAACTCAGACACCGGCGGTACCTATTGTTATACTAGGTCTTCAGGAGGCCTTGGCTAAGATTTTGAGAGTGTGCACGAGCTTGGCTTAGGTGATTACAATACCAGTTGCACCGGCTACCTCACAAGATGGGGGAGGAACCTAGACTCCTGCCGCTCGTTCATCAGAGTAGCTAGCTCAGGGTTATCAAACACCAAGGGTGGTACCAGTTCAGATGGTTATTGCTGCTCGGGCCGTGATTGTTCCATCTATGTCTCATGAGGAGCAGAAGAGGTTGGAGCGGTTTAAGAGGCTTGATCCTACCAAGTTCAATGGAGGGGAGTCAGAGGATACTCAGAGTTTTGTGGATCGGTGTCATTGGATTTTTCGCACAACGGATATTGTGGATATCAGTAGAGTCCTTTACTACTTTTCAACTGATAGGGGTAGCCTACCAATGGTGGCAGACTTATGAGTTAGGTAGGCCTTCTGGCGCAGCACCACTTACATGGCATGAGTTCTCAGTTCTCTTCATAAAGAAGTTTGTCCCACAGACTCACACATAGGAGTTGTGCAGGGAGTTTGAGCAGATACGCTAGGGGGATATGACCGTGACCCGATATGAGATGTGATTTTGCAGATTTGGCATGTCATGAAGTATGGTTGGTTCCCATTGAGAGGGAGAAGATCAAGAGGTTCATTGATGGCCTTAGCTATGGTCTAGGTTACGATTTGGATCGAGAGGCAGAGACAGATGCTAGATTTGGCCAGGTGGTTGAGATTGCTAGACGTTTGGAGCAAGTTTGCAGGCTTGAGCATGAAGAGCAGGAGGCCAAGAGGCCTCATGGTTTAGGTGGTTTTAGTAATGCCTTATCTGGAGGCCAGTCATATTACAGCAAAGGTAGTCCTTTTCGGCCCGCTTAGGGAGCTTGTCAGATTCCTTGTGATTCATCAGTTAGCCATAGTTCATACACTGCTCGCCTAGCTAAATCATTATTCAATGCGCTACCGTCATAAAGTTCTTATCATGCTCCATTTTCTCAGGTTTCCACATGTTGTTCTTTGGGTTATCAATGTCAGCAGCCTTATAGGGTGGTTCTTACGAGTGTGGGAACTCAAGTCATCTCAAGAGGGATTGCCCCAAACTTCTAAGTAGTGTTCCACAATAAAGTTCACAGCCTATGATTTCAGCGCCAACAACTACACTATCCACACAACTAGCTAGGGTTGGGGCTAAAGTGTACGAGGTCTCCCTAGAGGGGGAGGTCGGTCAGGTGGTGGCCAAGCCTGGTGTTATGCATTTCCCGCCAGGCCATAGGTAGTTTCTTTCGTACGCCGCAATCATACATATTGTTTTATGGTGCCACAAAGATGCTTTAGTGTAATTTGACCCTGATACCACTTACTCTTATGTGTTCTCCTATTTTGCTCATAATTTGGATATGCCTAGTGATTCTTTAGATATGCATGTTCATGTTTCTACACAAGTGGGTGATTTTATTATGGTGGATCATGCATATCGGTAATGTGTGTTCGTCATTCGGGGTTACGAGACTAGAGTCGATCTTTTATTACTCAATATGGTAGATTTTGATGTGATTTTAGGTATGTACTGGTTGTCCCATATCACGATATTCTCGATTGTCATGCCGAGATCATGACGTTGGCTATGCCGGGGTTGCCGAGGCTGGAGTGGAGAGGCTCCCTTGATCATGTTCCTAGTAGAGTGATTTCATATTTGATGGCTCAACGGATGGTTGATAAGGTGTGCTTGGCGTATTTGGTCTTTGTGAGGGATGTTTGTGTTGATACTCTTATCATTGAGTCAATTCTAGTAGTGAGGGAGTTCCCAGAAATGTTTCCTGCAGACCTGTCGGCATGCCACCCAATAGGGATATTGATTTTGGTATTGATTTGGTGCCGAGCACTCAGCCCATCTCTATTCAACCATATCGCATGGCACTAATGGAGTTGAAGGAGTGGAAGGAACAGTTACATGAGTTTCTTGATAAGGTGGTGGGGTGCACTGCTCCTATTTGTGAAGAAGAAATATGGTTCTATGAGGATGCCCATTGACTACAGGTAGCTGAACAGGGTTACTATCAAGAACAAGTACCCTCTACCGCGTATTGATAATTTTTTTGATTAGATTCAGGTGCTAGGGTATTCTCAAAGATTGATTTGAGATTAGGGTAACATCAATTGAAGATCCGGGCTTCAGATATTCTGAAGACTGCTTTCAGGACATTCTATGGTCACTATGAGTTTCTGGTGATGTCTTTTGGCTGAACAATGCGCCAACAACTTTTATGCACTTGATGAATAGTTTATTCTAGCCCTATCTCGATTCCTTCGTCATAGTTTTCATTGATGATATACTGGTGTACTCTCGTAGCCGGGAGGATCATGAGCACTATTTGAGGATCGTGCTCCTGACTTTGAGAGAGAAGAAACTATATGCTAAATTTTCCAAGTGCCCCAATTTTAGCTAGACTCAGTGGCATTCTTGGGCCACGTGGTATCTAGTGAGGAGATTAAGGTGGATCCGAAGAAGATTGAGGCAGTTCAAAGTTTGCCCAAACTGTCTTTTGCTACTGAGATCCGGAGTTTCCTTAGTTTGGCTGGATATTATTGCCGTTTTGTGGAGATGTTTTCATCCATAAAAGCCCCATTGACTAGACTGAAGCAGAAGGTTTTCCAATTCACTGTGATCTAATGAGTATGAGGAGAGCTTCAGAAGCTCAAAACTGCCTTGACTACAGTTTTAGTACTAGTTTTGTCCTTCGGGATCGGGTTCTTATAAAATCTATTGTGATGCTTCATGGATTGGCATTAGATGTGTGTTGATGCAGAAGGGTAGAGTTATTGCTTATGCTCCATGTCAGTTGAAGCCCTATGAGAAGAACTACCTAGTGCACGATTTGGAGTTAGCGGTCATTGTTCATGCACTCAAGATTTGGAGGAATTATCATTACAGAGCGTCTTGTGAGGTGTTCACAGATAACAGGAGTCTCTAGCACTTATTCATGCAAATAGATATGAACCTGAGGCTGCAGAGGTGGTTAGAGTTACTAAAAGACTATGATATCACCATTCTTTATCATCCGGGAAAGGCCATTGTGGTGGACGATGCTTTGAGTAGGAAGGATGAGAGTATGGAGAATCTTGCTTACATTCCTATTGGGGAGAGAATGTTAGTTTTGGATGTTCAGGCTTTGGCCAAGTGGTTCGTGAGGTTGGATATTCAAAGCCTAGTCGGGTTCTTACTTGCGTGGTTTCACAGTCTACTTTGTTTGAGCGTATCAAGACATGTTAGTGTGATGATCCCCACTTGCTTTTCCTAAGGGACACAGTGAAGCACGGTGATGCTAAGGAGGTCACAATTGGTGATGATGGGTATTGAGGCTACAGGGTCGGGTCTGTGTTTCAAACGTCGATGGATTGCGAGAGTTGATACTGGAGGAGGCCGATAATTTGCGGTATTCCATTCATCCGGGACCGCGAAGATGTACCATGATTTGAGGCAACACTATTCGTGGCAGAGGATGAGATAGATATTGTTGAGTATGTTGCCTAGTGTTTGAACTATCACCAGGTGAAGTACGAGCATCAGAGTCCCGATGGTTTGCTTAAGAGGATTGATATTCTAGAGTAGAAGTGGGAGCGTATCACTATGAATTTTGTAGTTGGGCTTTCACGCCTTCAGGAGATTCGATGCAGTGTGGGTCATTATGGAGAGTCATAAAAATAGAATAAATTTCAAGTGATAGCATAAAAATTGTATATTTTAATTAAACTTCTCATATAAAAAATATTTGTTATTAAATAGAGCTTATAATTTCATATTGAATAATTTAAAATATAAAGATAATATAAGGATATTTATAGAGAATATATATATCTATATCTACATCTATATCTATCTATCTATCTATCTATCTATCTATCTATCTATATATATATATATATATATATGTATGTATATATATATATATATATAACACAAAAAGATAATTATTCAAAATAAGTAGATTTATACTTTTGATGAGTGCAAAATTATAATTCAGTAAAAAAAATTATATTATTTTAATTATGAGTAAAATACAAAATAAGAAAACTAATCCAACACAACAATAGAAAAGAATGTACGAAAAGAGATGGATAAATATAATGCTAGAATATTTATACTCTGGATTAATTAAAAGAATAAATGTTAAGAAAATAACACTAAAAAAGCTTATTGATAAATTTAAACAGTATAACATAAGTTTAAAAATAATTAAATATTTTCAGTGTAAGAAAATATATCTATATTATATTTAAAAATATAGTGATAAAATATTAAGTTAATTGACAAGTTAATAAAAAGTCACGTCGTAAATGTATAGTACGAAGTATTTGCTACTTTAATAAATAAAGAAATAAGGAACAATAATTTATTTGATGACCATATGATGTGTATCCTTTAATTTTATTTATATTTTGTATATTTCTGCAAATTGCATTAAAGGATAAAATAAAAACTAAAATATATTAAAATAATACTATATTTTATAATTTTATAAGATTAATAATTCTTAAAATTATCTGCGCATCGCGCAGGTTCTAACACTAGTTCTTAATTAAAAGGCAAGAACCTTGTTCCGAACCTCAGATCACTCTAGTAGGGGAGAAGGATGGCCTGAGGCGAAACTATGTACATACTAGAGGGGTCACCGGACCTATTAACCTCGACAAAAGTACCGAATGTGTATATATATATATATATATATATATATATATATATACATACATATATATATATATACATATATATATATGTGTGTGTGTGTGTGTGTGTGTGTGTGCGTGTGTGTGTGTGTATTTTGTGTGTATACTAAAAACACTTTTTATATTTTGCTTGGAATCCTTACGATCAAAACTCTGAGGAGCACTAGTTGAGCAGTCTGCTCATCTGCCCTCTTTTTTGTTCCTTTTTCCATCTCCAATGTTCTTATATTATCCATTAACACCCAAATAAATGCAAAACTCAAAAATCAAAGCTAAGTTGAGCATATACAATACTAAATAAGACCAAAAAGCAATAAAAATGTGTATATATAAATTAATAATAAAACATAGTATGTAAATATGTCGAACATCACTTCTCTAATTTGCGCTTCATTTTAATTAAATGACTATGTATGCTTCAACAATATAACTTAGGATGTGAGTGTATTTGTTTTCTAGTGTGTTATAATTGATACTATGACTACCTACTAGTTATAGTAATGCAAGGTTTTATATGGTTAAATGAAGGTTTATTGAGACGTGGAAAGAGTTGCAGATTAATACGGACAAACTACTTGAGACACTGACCAAGTTTTCACACTTTATTCTAGTCATGACTACCTATTCTTCAGAGCAGCTGGCTCGGATTTATATTCGAGAGATTGTTCACCTTCAAGGTATACCCGTGTCTATTTCTTGAATCGATGAAGGTAGTTTACTTTGCATTTTTGGAAAGCAGTGCAGGGTGAGTTGGGAACACAGGTCGAGCTCAGTAGGGAATTTCACTCTTAGACGGACGGGCGATCTGAGCACACTATTCAGATTTTCGAGGACATATTACGTGCATGTGTCATTGATTTCGGAGGATCATGGGATCAATTTCTTCCATTAGTAGAATTCGCCTACCATTATAGCTATCGTCGAATATCCAGATGGTGCCCTATGTGGCCTTATATGTGAGGCGGTGTCATTCTCCAGTTGGTTGGTTTGATCCTAGGGAGGATATAATGTTGGGCACTGATTTGGTCCGTGATGCTTTGGAGAAGGTGAAGTAGATTTAGGAGTGATTTCGTATAGCACAATCCATGTAGAAGAGTTATGCTGACATGAAGGCTCGTGATGTTGCATATATGGTGGGTGAGAAGGTTCTACTCAGAGTTTCGCCTATGAAGGCCGTGATGGGTTTTGGACCATTTCTCCATGTTTTGGAACTGCTAATTCTGAGTTCTGGTTTCCTTCTTTGCAATCGTGGAGAAGAAGTCACATTCGTAGAGGGTATTTTGATGGCAGATGAGTTTTTCCATCACGTTCGTGAAGAGGTGATTGCGTTCGTGAAGCTTGGGAATGCTGTGGCCTTTGCGATTGCTTGCTGGGTGTCGCGTTCGCGTCGAAGTGAGGCCTTTTGGAGCATCATGCATTTTAGCCTTCGCGGTTGTGTGAGGAGGACCGTGTTCGCATAGGCTTAGGATTGGAGTGCATCGTGTTCGCGACCGGAAGCTCGCGTTAGCATAGAGTTTTTTTCTAGGTCAGTGTTGGTTGTGCTTCACGATCGCGAAGTTGGTCCCCCAATCACGGAGGGTATGCATAGGGTATGATGTAATAAACAATGAAAAATACCCCTGAAGGGTTCCATAACCGGCACGAAGCCCAAATATGATTTAGTACAAAATGACAACTACCCCTGAAGGGTTCACATAACCGGCGTGAAGCCAAAATATGGCAAGTAGCCCAAATCAAAATGATATCAATTAGATTTCAATCAAGTATGTAGTAGAAATCATCAATCGGGATGGACCAAGTCCCAATCCCCAGAAGTAAACAACCCTACGCTCATCATCGAGCATGTACCTCACCTCAACATAGCAGTATGAGGTGCAAATCCGGGGTTTCGAACCCTCAGGACATCATTTACAAACATTACTCACCTAAAATCGGCTAAATCCTTAGCCCGCGACGCCTTTGCCCTTTGAATTGGCCTCCACGTGCGTTGAATCTATCCAAATTCAGAACAATTACATCACAATATGTTGAGGGAATAAAACCCAAGCAAAAACAATCAAATTTACTAAGAAATTCCGAAATTAGCAAAACCCGAGCCCCGGGCCCACGTCTCGAAATTCAGTACTTTTCACCCCAACGGGTTCCTTGTTTTCTCACGAGTTCAATCATATAAAATTTATCGAATTCCGACACCGGATCGACCTCTAACCCTCACACCTAAGCCTTAGGGTTTTCCGCAATTTTTCCAACTTAAATCACCAATTAATTGCTAAAAATAGTGATAAACTGAGGTAATTCCTCCAAGATTGAGTTAGGAATACTTACCCCAATGTTTCTCTTGGAAACCCTCCAAGAACTGCTTCAAAACTTGTTTCAATCCGAGCTCTCTAGCTCCAAGTATGTTTAAGATGACCAAAACTCTTCCTTTAAGAATCTGTCCACTAAAATCTCCTTTGGATATAGTTTTGAGGTTGATTTATGGTGATTCTATGGTGTTTGGAGGTGTTCCTCTTCGTGGGTAACGAATATGGGTCTTTTAGGGCAAAATGAACACTGAGTTCTACTTAAAAAGCATCAAAAACGGGTTAAAACACCCCTGTCAGGTCAAAAATGCGATTCTCTATGCCAAAAATGCGGTTCGCATTTCACCTTTGCGGTTCGCATTTTTGGTCGCAAATCTCGCCCCAAGTTCTGTCTCAGTTTGCGATTTCCAGGTCAAAAATACGGTTCGCATTTCACGTTCTGCGGTTCGCATTTCTGACATTTCTGCAGATTTTTTCTTGACACAAAAATAGGCATAACTTTCTCATACGATGTCCGAATTGGACGATTCTTTTTGCTATGACTCCAAAATTTCGCTACGGATCTAATACTTCAATTAAAACTGAATTTGGAGTCCATTTGCATAATATTGTACCATTTATTCTTGAAGATACAACATCGACACATTCTTGAAATGCCAAAGTTAAACTCCATCAACCATCCAAAATCCATTCGAGGCCCTCGGGACTTCAACCAAACATGCCAAAATGTCCGATAACATTATTCAAACTTGTTCCAACCTTCGGAACGTTCAAACCAACTTATCAACACCAATTCACGTTGGATTCAAGCCTAAGGTTTTCAAAATCCTCTAAATCGCTATTTTGTTCTAAACCCAACCAAACCACGTCCGAATGACCTGAAATTTTGCACACAAGTCATACATAACATAACAGAGCTACAGCAATTTTCGGAATTCCATTCCGACCCCCGGATCAAAATCTCGCCTATCAACCGGAAATCGCCAAAATTCTAACTTCTCCAATTCAAGCCTAATTCTACATGGAACCTCCAAAACTAATTCCGACCACTCTCCTAAGTCATAAATCCTCTCCCGAAACTAACCGAATCATCAGAAATCACATCCGAGCCCCCTAACTCATGGGTCAACATCCGGTTGACTTTTCCAATTTAACCCTTCTTAAAAGAGACTAAGTGTCTCATTTCTTACCAATTTCCCTCCGAACTCAACTACTCAACTTGATTACATAAAACACAGATAACGAAATATAATGAGACAAAAAGTGGGGAAGACGGAGTGGTAACCCACGAGACGACTGGCCGGGTCGTCACAATATATAGTATAGCGTATTATATATCAAGTTTTATATATATATATATATATATATTATAGTATAGTGTATTGTATAATACACTATACAATACACTTAGTATGTGCAATACGCTTAGTATATATATATTATACTATGTTATACTATATATATATATACCTTGATATATCGAATATACATTGATATATAATACACTATATTATATAATACACTATTCAATACAATTAGTATATGCAATACATTTAGTATATATATAGTACACTATATTATATTATATATATATCGAATATAAATTTAATAATTTTATATATATATATATATATATATATATATATATATAATTGATATATCGAATATACATTGTATATAATATACTATACTATATAATACACTATACAAAACACTTAATATATATATATATATGTATATATAGAGTATAGCGTCGTATATATATATCAAGTGATATATATATATATATATATATATATATAACTATACATATATATGAACATGAAGCGCTCGGAACACAGGGACGGGTTCTTTTAGGTATTGATACACTTGTAAGGATAAATCACCGTTATAGTATATATATATATAACTTGATATATAATACGCTATACAATATATATATATATATATATACACCTTGATATATCATATATACATTGATATATAATACACTATTCAATACACTTAGTATATGCAATACATTTAGTATATATATAGTACATTATATTATACTATATATATATCGAATATAAATTTAATATCTATATCTATATATATATATATATATATATATATATATGAAGCGCTTGGAACACAGGGATGGATTCTTTTAGGTATTGATACACTTGTAATGATGAATCACCGTTATAGTATACTAAGTGTATTTAAGGTTGTATTGTGGTCTGGGCCCGGGCCTAAATGGGCCAAACGGGCCTGGGCTGAGGCGGTCCCGGGTTAAACAGTCCCAGGCTTAACGGGCCAAATGAGTGGAACCGGCCCACTGTGGTCCTAAGCCCACATGGTCCCGGGCTAAATGGGCCAGGCCCGTCGGCCTAAACGGGCTTTTTCGTTCCGGACTATTTTTTTTTTTTTTTATCTAGGAAAATTTCTTGCAAACTATATATTTATATACTAATATAAAATACTTATATATATCTATATAAATATATATAGTATATATTGTGTATATATATATTGCCTTATATCTAAAAGCATACCACGACTCACCGGTTGGGGGTCATCATGGAGGAAATCGAACGGCAGCTAAGGTTCTTGAATGTGGTTACTATAGGCCTTCAATCTATCATGATGCCAATCAAATGATCAAGGCTTGTGACCAATGTCAAAGAAAAAACGAACAGAAAAAAAAAAAAAGGAAAAAAGAAACGAACTGAAAAGACATTTGCGGCCTGCAAAATCGGAATGCGGTCCGCATTTTGGGCCGCATAACTAAACCCTTCTTCAGGCTGAAGACGATGACGAAATGCGGTGACATTTGCGATCGCATAATTAATATGCGGACCGCATAGTCACTGCAAACCGAAACAGACCATCCAGTTAAAACCTTGCTATCTGCGGTTGTTTTGCAATCGGTTTGCCGCTTCGCGGTGGAGTTTGCAATCGTATTTTGTTATTTTGTTTTGTGTGTGTGCAAGTCAATTCTGCGATGGTTATGCGCTTCGCATAGTGGTTATGCGATCACATAACCCATCGCAGACCAAAATAGTGACCAACGTTGGTCGCTATTTTCAATTTTAAAATTGTTAGAGAAGCGACCAACATTGGTCGCGATTGTTGGTCTCTTTTTGTAATTTACAGAAACAAAACCGGGGTTTCCCCTTATTTCACCAAAATTTTCCAACTCTCTTATTTCACTAACCCTAATCTCATTCCCCCACCCCGCGCCACCATGCTGCCACTGCTGCTCGTCGCCGTCGCCGTCGCTGCTGCCTCTGCCCGTCGCCGCCCTGCCGCACCTATCTCTCTCCTTCTCCACCTATAAAAAATCAAGGTTAGAATTATAACCTTCAATCTTTGTTATTTTTAGTGTGTGTGTTACAATATTTGATGTATTGTAGTTTATTGTTTCAATTAGTGTTTCAATTCTTTGAACAATGTATTTTATTGAGGATTAGGGTTTAGGTCTTGTTCAAATTAGTTTTGTTAATTAATTTTATTAACTAATTAGTTTAATTAGTGTTGAATTTAGTTTAGTTAGATTTGAATTATACTTTGTGTTGTCTTGAAATTTTATGAATTGGATATGAATTGAACCTTTAGGATTGGACTTTTAGTTTATGAATTGAACCTTTTGGATATGAATTAAAATTTTAGTGTATGAATTAAACTTTTAGTTTGTAAATTGAAATTTTAGGATATGAATTGAAATTTTAGTTTATGAATTGAACTTTTAGGATAAATTAATTAACTAGAAAAAGATTAGGATATGAATTAAATAAATTAATTTCCTCTTGTTTTATTTGTATAGATGGAACATCATACTTGGATATACAATAGGAATTATCCTAATCGACGGGGATTGAGGGAGGATTTTGTAGAAGGGGTGGAGGACTTTATTAGACATGCAATGTAACTTCCACCATACCTAATTGAAGGAGTAATTAGGTTCCCTTGTGTTAGGTGCGACTGTATGAAGTTTGAAAAATCGGATGAAGTTAAGCATCATCTTTATAGAAGGGGGTTTATAGAAAATTACTTTGTGTGGACTAATCATGGAGAGATCGATGGTAGCCATGGGATATTTCATAATATGGTTGTGGGTGAAAGTAGTAGGTCGATGGAGAATACAAATAATGATTCTGGAATTCATCATATGGTTGCGGATGCTTTTGGGATGCACTTCGGGGGTGATTCCAATGAAAATGTTGAACAAACTCCAAATGATGAGGCAAAACGTTTTTATGAACAATTAGAGGAAGCTAGTCGTCCACTACGTAACGGAAGTCTGCACTCTGAGTTGTCTGTTGCAGTTAGATTACTAAGTATAAAATCTGATTGGAATATTTCTCAAGGAGCCATGGACTCTTTCATTGACCTTATGCGTGAACGAGTTGACCGTGATGTCGAATTACCTGTTGATTTCTATAAAGCAAAGAGATTAGTTTCTAATTTAGGACTTTCGTCAATGAGAATTGATTGTTGTGAAGATGGTTGCACGTTATATTATAAAGATGATGCAGGTCTGGACAGTTGTAAATTTTGTGAAAAGCCTCGTTTCAAGAGGCTTTCCAGCGGGAAGATGGTCGCTATCAAGTCAATGCATTATTTACCTCTTATACCTAAGTTAAAGAGGTTATATGCGTCGATGAGTTCTGCTCCTCATATGAGATGGCACTTTGAAAATAGAAGACCACCCGGTGTTATGTGTCATCCTTCAGATGGAGAAGCTCGGAAGCACTTTGATAGGACATATCCTGATTTTGCTAGTGAACCAAGGAATATTCGATTAGGTCTGTGTGCGGATGGCTTCACACCTTTTTCTGTATCTGTGACACCTTATTCATGTTGGCCCGTCTTTCTTACACCTTATAATCTACCACCAGAGTTGTCCATGACTAGTCCATATATATTCTTGAACTGTATTATCCCTGGTCCACGTAATCCAAAAAGTTTGATTGATGTATATTTGCAACCTTTGATTGATGAGCTAAAACAATTGTAGTACGATGGTGTTGAAACATATGACATATCAACCAAACAGAATTTCAATTTGCGTGCTAATTTAATGTGGACAATTAACAATTTTCCTACGCATGGAATGTTGTCTGGGTGGATGACTGCTGGGAAGCTAGCTTGTCCTTACTGCATGGAAAATAGTAAAGCGTTCACTTTGAAATAATGGCCGAACGCAATCATGGTTTGATTGTCATCGTCAGTTCTTGCCTCCTGATCATGAGTTTAGAAGGATGAAAAATGCATTCAGAAAGAATAAAATGGAATGTGATTTTCCACCTCGGATACTTTCAGGAGAGGAAATTTGGGAAAGGGTCCAGAACTTCAGTAAAGTTACTAAAGCTCCACCTTATAGATTCCCAGGATACGGTGTTACTTATAATTGGGTGAAAAGGAGTATATTTTTGTATTTGCCTTATTGGAAGGATAATCTTCTCCATCACAACCTTGATGTCATGCATATTGAGAAGAACTATTTTGATAACTTGTTCAACACAGTGATGGATGTTAAAGGTAAGACAAAGGATAATGCAAAAGCTAGAATGGACTTGCAAGAATATTGCAAGCGGCCTGAATTATACTTGCAGACAGCAAACAATGGTAAGGTGTTCAAACCCAAAGCAAGTTACACATTCACTTTGGAGGAAAGACGGCAAATTTGTGATTGGGTAACGAAATTGAAGATGCCTGAGGGTTATGCGTCGAATTTTGGGAGAAAAGTTGATATGGAGGTAGGGAAGTTGAGCCATTTGAAAAGTCATGACTGTCATGTTTTCATGGAGACCTTAGTGCCCTATTGCATTTTGTGGTTTGACTGAAAGAATCTGGAAACCCATCAGAGAGATCAGTTTGTTTTTCAAAGACTTGTGTTCTTCCACGTTAAGGGAAGAAAACCTACTCCAGATGGATCAGAACATTCGTGTCACCTCTTCTAAGATGGAAAAGATATTTCCATGTGGGTTTTTTGATGTGATAGAACACCTTCTGATCCACCTTGTACACGAGGCACAACTTGGAGGGCCTGTTCAATGCAGATGGATGTATCCCTTTGAAAGGTAAGGGTGATTGGTTTGATGTAATTTTCTGTTTTATTTCAATGTTCTTGGCTAACATGAAATTATGTAGAACAATTGGCAAATGCAAACAATTTGTTAAGCAGAGGAATAGGATTGAAGGATCTATATGTGAAGCTTATCTTGCAAAGGAGACTGCGCATTTTTGCTCTTATTATTTTGAGAGTAATGTGCCATGTGCTAGGAATAGGCCCAACATGCACACAGTCGACCTTAGGAATGATCCATTATATCCGCCTATGTCCATATTCAATCAATCAGACTGATGTTCTAAAGATGTTAGAAAGAGGAGTTTGAGCGATATGGAGTTCAAGTCAGCTACACTTCACGTGTTACTAAATTGTCCCGAAGTTGTACCATTTCTCAAGTAAGTATTGATTTAGTAGTTATCAAAATATAACAATTACTGTGATTACATCTCAATGCAACTACTAAAAATATTTGATGTGTCACAGTCACTTCGTGGGTCAATTTGGCCATGATGCTGTATATACGATATTTGATACGTGGTTCAAATAATTTGTAAGTTTCTCCTTAAAATATTCTAACACTATGTAGGTAAACAATGTTTGAAAGTTATGCTAACATATGAATTTTCTTAACAATATGTAGGTAAATGATTCAAATAATGGTGTAAATCAATTTTTGAAAGCTATATCTTGGGGACCTGGGGTTGAGGTTAGAACAATGTCTAAGTACGTTGTGAATGGATATAAGTTCCATACTGAGTGTTGCTCTAAAAATAAAAATAGCAACAACAATGGGGTGTGGGTTCAAGGTGGTGATGGCAACCAAGATGGAGATATTGATTATTATGGTGTGATCAAAGAAATAATAGAACTAGAATATACAGGTTGGCCATATAAGAAATTGATACTCTTTAGATGCAAGTGGTTTGACCCACACCCAACAAGAGGTACAAGAGTTCACAATCAGTACAACATAATTGAGGTTAATCATACGAGGGAGTATGATCGCTATGATCCTTTCATAATTGCACATAATGTTAGGCAAGTGTATTATGCTCCTTATCTATTGCGGCGGAATAAGTCTGATTGGTGGGTTGTAATAAAAACCAAGCCTGTGGGTAGGGTGGAAGTCGAGAATGTGTTAGATGTTGCATATCAAAACGATATCTCTACTGTTGACTAAATAGTGGACGAAGTTTTAGAAAATAATTTGGAACATCCTGAACACATATTGGAAGAAGTTGATATTTCTGAAGTAAGAATTACAGAAAACGAGGAAGAAGTATCAATTGATGAAGCTCAAACTACTGAGGAAGAAGAATTCTCGGACGAGGAACTATACGTCGATGAGCTTTAAACAGTTGGTTTCCTTAACAACTCTCGTTTATAGCTACTTTATTTATATCTTTAAATCTAAATATGTATTATGTTATGCAGATGACAGGCAAGGGTCGAGGTAACAATGAATCTAGTAGTTCTCGGGGTCGAGAAAAGGCTAGGAAACCAAAGAGGAGGGTAGAAGAATATACTCCATCTTGTCCTGCCGTTTCAGAGATGCATATACCTACGTCTTTTCCTCCACCCCAGGGCTATTCTGCGCTGCCACAGCATCCAGCCCTACACGTTCATGCAAACACCAGGTCTTTCGTCACAGGGCCATAGGACTGTACGTCTGACATACAGTCCAGCTGCCGCACATCCATGTGGATCTCAGCCATCTGCATCGCATGGACCGCATCGATCCATGTCACATCCACATGGATCACAGGCATCAGTGTCACAGCCACTGGGGTCACAGCCACTCGGGTCACAGCAATCAGTGTCACGTCTCCCTACGGCCCATACAGCTATGTCGCAGTCACAGGGCTCACAGCCATCTTCATCTGGGACTCCATCTATTACAGGCCTTCGCCTACGAGACACTAGCTCTGACCCCCCTATACCTTCCACACATGCCTCTGATATACATGGTTCGGACGGTGATGGTGATGATGACGAGGAGGTGCATCGTGATCAATATGGCAGGATCATCATAATCCCCGAGGGTGATGGGTAAGAGCTATTTGTTATTTCTACGTTTATTGTTTTGTACAGTTTTACTAAGATATTAATGTGTTTAGTTTATTAAATTACAGGTTCTTTCCTAGTAATATTACTACAAGGATAATCACCCAAGCCACCAGAAAGCTATTAGATGGCCCTTATGCGACTTGGAGTGATTTCCCATTCTCGCTTAAGGAGCAAATTTTCAATGAATTTAAGGTATAAATTTTCTTTTAAGCAGTACAATTTTTTATTTATGATATATCCATATAAATACTTAATTTGAAATACAGAGCAAGTGTGTATGGGAACACGGCTATAGCGCTGATGTAGCTGCTAATTTCCATCTCAAGGCTCGCAAGCGGTTGTCACATTGCTTTTCCAAAGCTAGAAAGTTGAACCAAAAGCACTCCTAGTTGCTTGACCATCTATGGGAGGATTTGCAAAGGCAATGGCTAACCGTAGAGTTTTTAAAGAAGAGCGAGAAAGGAAAGAAAGCTCGTGCTTCTGAGAAGGGAAGCTTCCTGCACAATGGAGGTGCGATCAGCATCGGGACAATAAAGAGGAGAATGGTACGTAATTGCTTAATTTAATTTTAATTTTCAACGTATATCTACTCTGTTTCTTAACTAAAATTTATGAGTTTTCAGGAGAAGAAGTTGGGGCGTCCAATGAGGCAAGATGAGTTATTCAAGGAGACTCATATTGTCAAGAAGAAGAAAAATTCGGATAAAGAAAGGTGGGTCGAGGGTCGAGCCTCGACTGTACATGTAAGTTTCAATCTTCATTAAGTATTTTGATTTACTTTTATATAACTTTTGAAATATTAATTCAATGTAATTTTTCTTATAGGGTCGCTTCACAGTTGAGGTGGAGGAATTCATACGCAGCTAGCCACCTAATGAGTCGGGCGACCCAATCCAACCGTCGGATGAGGATGCTGAAAGACTATGGACGCAGGCTGCTGGCAGTCCAAAATGGGGGAAGGTATACAGGCTTCCCACTAAGAAATTCTACCGCTATAAGTGTGGAATGCAAGGAATAGGCACTTCCGCACAAGCGGAGCAACTTGATGGAGAGAGCCTTTCCTCTGTGCGGGAGACTGTGGCAAAGCTCACAGCCGAGCTAGAAGCCTCCAAGGAAAGAGAAAGGATTAGAGATGCTCAGTACATTGGCATACAAGAGCAGCTCAAATCACTCTTGGCTTCTGGTGCTTTTTCGATTCCCCGGTCTCGTGAGTCATCGCCAGAGGCTCGCCTTCCCCGTGCTAGTTCCTCCCGTCCTCCCCGTTATCATTCCTCCGGTCCTAGACAATGACACCTTTCTCCATACCGTCTTCGTGATGCAACTTCATCGGACTATGACACTAATGATGTACAAAATAATCCTTGAATTGTAATAACAGTTAACTTATTTTGGTTAGCTTAATGTATAAGTTCTATTGAACTTTATAGTTTGTTACTTTTAATGTTGTTGTTGTTGTTGTTGTTGTTTATTGTTGTTGTTGTTGTTGTCGTTGTTGTTGTTGTTTATGGCATAAAATGCCATAAACGAATTTGGTTTGTTGTTGTTGTTGTCGTCGTCGTTGTTGTTGTCCATTATGGCATAAAATACCTGTTTAGTATTTTGGTAAGCTGGCAGGTGGTGTAGCTGCCAAAACAAGCAGTTTCTGGAAAAAAATGAACCAAGAAAAGCGACCAACGTTGGTCTCTAGTTGGTCGCTTTTCGCTGAAAAAAAATAATTTTCTGGGAAATAGCGACCAACGTTGGTCGCTATTTAACCCAGATTTTTAAACTCTACAAATATCTCGACCAACGTTTGTCGCTTATCATAAAAAAAAAAATTATTCTTCAAGATAGCGACCAAGGTTGGTCGCTATTTAACCCAGATTTTTAAACTCTGCAAATATAGCGACCAACGTTGGTCGCTTATCATAAAAAAAAAAATTATTCTTCAAGATAGCGACCAAGGTTGGTCGCCAATTTAGCGACCAAAGTTGGTCTCTATTTGCTCTACCCCGAATATTTGGTCCTTTTACCTTAGAGACCAAAGTTGGTCGCTAATTGGCGACCAACTTTGGTCCCTAAGGTAAAGGGATCGGCTTAATATGGACCAGGTCTGTTTGATCGCTTTTTTGGTCGTTTTTTGCCAAAAGGAGACCAACTTTGGTCGCTTTTTGTCGTCGCTTTTTTCCAGATTTCTGGTAGTGTTCGTTCAATCTTTCCCTAAATATGATTTTAAAAGACTAGTTATAGTTGTAGGAAAAAGGCCTAGACGAAATAACCAAATTTAAAAATAAAAAATAAAATAAAATAAACTTGAAATCTGGACCACGGGTCGCCACGCAGAAAGTGCGAAGCATCGACAGGCCGCGCCTCGCGAGCTCAAACGCGAGGTAACAATCTCGCGTCGCCTGCTTTGGTGTTTCAACGATTTAGTTCTGTTAAGATTCAATGTCTTCTGCCTAACTTTTGCTTTCAAGTGCATGCTTCTCTTCTTGAACTCCAATTTTTCCCACGTCAATTTGCTAACTTGGATCCTTTAATAATTTTGTCTTCAATCAATTACCCAATCATGACATCATAATATTTTCAATCATTAAATAATCATAATTCATTCTTGTAGTGTACAAAATATATATATATAATCTTTATTTTTCTTTTAATTTTATCCCCAAAGTACCTACACAAAAAATAAATTCAATTAAGCACAAATATATTACAATTTAGCATTAAAGTACCAAAATGTAAGGTAACTAATACATTAAAATTATATAATTATAGTCAAACTACCCCACACTTCGAGTCAACCAACAGTTTGCACTATCCTTAAGCATTTTATATTTACACAATAAAGGCACACTACACCAATGACCATGGTTGATAGCAACAATTAAACTGTAGTATATGTAATCACTTATACTTCCCTTAACTTATGTCATTCTTCAAAAATATTCACAACAAAGACGACATGCTTATAACAATCCTAGCCTCTAAACCGACTCAGAGTCACAATGCACTCATGGCTTGAACATCCAACATCCTAGAGAAGTCTAATAACGTTACATATCTGTGATGAAACCATGTGCCCTCACAACAAGAACAAAAGAGTAAGTTGAATCCACACACTCAAATCAAATTCTCAAATATATTTAAAGGACTCATATATATCAAAGATCGCTCACTCTCACCAAAGAAAACACATGCATGCAATTGGTACCATAGGCTTGCCCTTAATATAAATCTCTACTAATATAGGCTCACTCGATCTAAAATTAATTAGGACTTTTTTTTATAGTTTTAATGCGGGCCAAGGGATGGATAGGATATGTATATAGAAATAGTGATCAGTCCTCCTAAGCACTTTTACACATTACATAATTAATTTTAAGCGCATATTTTCCAATCCCAACTTTTTCACAACTAAAATCATCCCCAACAACGTTCCCTTTTTTTTTAGACACTATTTAATTTCATACCTACTAGCAAGAACAAGATGTCAATATATTCATCTATATTTTTCCTTCTCTTTTTTTCAGCATTAAAGCTTTCAAGTGCCTGCTTTGGTGTTTCAACGAGGTCGCTTGCTTTGGTTTTTCAGCACAATTAGCTCAAACGCGAGGTCGCCTGCTTTGGTGTTTCAACGATTTAGTTCTGTTAAGATTCAATGTCTTCTGCCTAACTTTTGCTTTCAAGTGCATGTTTCTCTTCTTGAACTCCAATTGTTCCCACGTCAATTTGCTGACTTGGATCCTTTAATAATTTTGGCTTCAATCATTTACTTAATCATGACATCATAATATTTTCAATCATTAAATAAGCATGATTAATTATTTAGCTTATAAAATACATATAAAGTCTCTATTTTTCTCTCAATTTTATTTTTAAAGTACCTACACATAAAATAAATTCAATTAAGCACAAATATAATACAATTTAGCGTTAAAGCACCAAAATCTAAGGTAACTAATGCACTAAAAATATATAATTATAGCCAAACATCAGCGATTCTTGTTTAGGACAAGTAATATATAAAATTAGGATAATTTTAATAAATAAGTTTCAAATATTATATAGAAAGAAAGAAAAAATCGTAAAATAAAACATTGAGTAATTAGCTAGATAAAATTATTGTTCCTCTCGGAAGATGTAGCAAAGGTCAAGCTCATTATCAATGTAGCTTACGAAACATATCAAGGACTCGTTTGTACATAAAATTATTTTTTCTTTTCGGTTTGTTTTAAAAAAAAAATATGTTTGTTCATGAAATTTTGCAAGTTTTTTGAATTTTTCAAAAATGAAAATTTTCAAAAAAAAAATTTCCCACTCACTAAATTGAAATATTTTTCAAATAAAATACATGTGGAAATATAATTTTAAATTGTAAATATTATTTTTCAACTCAACTGTAAATATATTTTTTTTAAATTATAACTTTTATGTCCAAACGCCTACTAAGTTTATTTAGCACCTTCCAATGTGCCAAAAGAAAAAGGCCAAAGCTTATTACCCGTATATTGTCAAATATGGCTATACAGAAAGAGGGCACACAAAATTGATCCTCCTATCAAAGCTGACGTGGAAGAGGCCAAGCAGAAAAAGCAGCCGAAGAAGAGGGGACAAGTAGGACCCCAGAAAATGAAAAATAATATTCTGACATGTCAAATTCTCCAACCTACGTGTCCCCCAAAATTAGCACTATGCTCATCTTCCGGGACACATCTAATTCAACCATGTGGAATTTGAATACACGCACGTGCTTCTTTCTTGCTCCGAAAACATTACCGCGTAATCTAAACACGTCCTTTTGACCCACGTTTTATTTTTATACTCCTACTTCACAGTTCACTCTACAAACATATATATAGAGCCGCAAATGCTAATCCTATTATTTTCTTGTACTTCCAAAACCAAAACGCATTCTATATTTGAAAACCAGCAGCTAGCAGATCAATAAGCCCCGTTAAATTTTCTTGAAATCGAGAATTAAGAATATGGTAAAACCCACAAAATCTTCTGATGATATCTCATCTTCTTCTTGTTCGTCCTTAAAGTACAAAGGAGTGCGTAAGAGGAAATGGGGAAAATGGGTTTCTGAAGTTAGACTACCTAACAGCAGGGAAAGAATTTGGTTGGGTTCTTATGATACAGCGGAAAAAGCTGCTCGAGCATTCGACGCTGCCCAATTTTGCTTGCGGGGCGAGGCGGCAAAACTCAATTTCCAGGATAATCCGCCGGATATTTTGAATGGGAGGTCTATGAGCGCTGCCGAAATTCAGTTGGCAGCAGCCCGGTTTGCCAACTCAGATCCGGAGCCCCAGAAAAGCATTTCGGATCCGACGGATAATTCGGATCTTTCTTATTCTTCTTTATCGTCGCCATCTACGTCGATTTTGGATGGGATGGTCCCACTGAATGGTGAATTGACCGAAATGTCCCTCAATTCTGAATATTTAGACCTATTTTTCTCGTTAGGAACTGCCAATAATGAGTACGATTTTGGGACTTCTTCGGAATTTTGTGATCTCACGGGTGACCATTTTTTACCAGAGTTGACCGACATCGACTCTGAGAAAGTGAACTATGACGGCTGCTCTGTACATGGATCTTTCCTTTGGAACTTTTGAGAGCTTCAAGATTTTTGGGATAAATCACATTCTAGAAAGTTTTTGCAGCTAGAATTGGTGGCTCTTTTGTCTTTTTCATATTTAGGACATACTCCTTTTTTTCTTCCTTTTTTATCCAGTTCTTTATCCATCAACATTGTATAACCTGGAAATTTTTTTTTGGCTATTGGTATAACCTGTTGACTCCAATGTGGATTCCTTTTTGTGGTACATATATAAAATTATACTAAAGTCATAAGCAACATGGGAATACTTGCCAAATATATTGTAAACCATGTAACATTTGCATCTTCCGCTTTGCCATAAAAATGAATTTACATCTTTTATTAACTCTCTGTCCTTTAAAACTACCACCTTGTGCTAAAAAAAAGGTTTAAAAAGATAATCGTCGTGACACTAGAGGCGGATCCAGGATTTGGACGCAGCGAGGGAACTGCTATTAATATAGATAAATCAGTTAGAAACTACAAAATATGGCGTGCTAACTCCTTAAAATTTAATGACTTTGAGTCAGTGACCGATTAGTAGTCCAAGTAGAGTTCCAGTCGTTGTTGGTGAATCGAGGGGCGTCTACTACTTTCCTAAGTGATCCTTGTAGATAGAACCTTTTTTGGAGTTTTTTTTATTACTGTTTTTTAAAAAAAAAAATTAAATTACTTATTTTTATATATGTTAAGAAAATGGTAATACTTATAAACTTCGTTATCAGGATAAAGAAGGTTATTGGCTTCTTGCTAATGGAATATCTTATCCCCTTTCAATTTTCTTAAATATTTTCTTATGCTCTCTTTGTATTACATTTTCGATGTCTAGAAGGGTTTGAGACTATTTTGTGTATAAGTTGACTATTATGTACTAGTGCTAAATAATTGTTCATGAACTTAGAAAAGATAAAGAAAAAAAACAGGATACTATTCTATTGAATCAAAGAGGGGAAAAAATAAAATAAAAGGAACCTCTGGTGTTGGGTCCCGAACCCTAGTCGTCATGCAGTGAAAGAGGAAACAAATGCAGCATGCTAAACCAGCGGAGCCAGTACATCTTTTGTGTTTGAGGGGGCACATCAAACATTATTTAATGGGTCCTTGTTGTATGTACAAATATATATACATAGTTTTTGCCGAAGTTAACGGGTTCTGGTGACCCATCTACTCCCCATGTAGGTCCACCTCTGCATGACTCAAATATAAGTCGGGAAAAATGAACAAATAGCAACTTTTCAAACCGCTAATCGATATTCAGCCATCATTTCAAAACTATTTAACATTTATGTGCATTTTACTGCAGAAATAAAATTTGGATAAAAACACTCATAGGTAAACTAGTTATAGAAAAACTCCAGTTCATTGTGCTTGATTTTGTAACTTTACAAGTGAAACTCCGGCATATTATATTAAAATTTGAAGATCCCCTACAAACGTTGTGCTGGAATTTTGAATTTGTATAAGTGAAACTTCAACGTACATGTTGGAGTTCTGCAATTTCCATTTGAATATTTTTTAAAAGGACAACATCATGGATTCTAAGAATTTGACCTAAAAATTAACATAGAATCATGTACTTGGCCAGCATCAATATTTAGACATCATTTCAAATGGACAAAAATTCTAGTATGTAAACTACAAAAAAGTTTAGGTCAATATACTTAAGTTCGAATTTTTTATAAGTGAAACTCCAACATATTATGTTGAAATTCAAAAATTTCCTATAAATAAAACTCTAATATGATGTGCTAGAATTTTGAACTTTTATAAATGAAAATCCAACATACACGTCGGAGTTCTGCAATTTCCATATGAATATTTCTCTAGAAGACAACATCATGTGTTCAACGAACTTGACCTAACATTTAACACAGAATCATGTACTTGGCCAGCATGCCATGCCTCTATTTACACCAAACCAAGATAAATCTTGTGAAAAATCTCCACGACTTCATATTGTGCCTAAAATTAAAGAAGTGGACATGACCAGGGGCGATGTGAGATTATCTCAGACAGATTTACTCCTATTGATTAATATGAGAGCTATGAAGAATAAAGGGATGTTATTTTATACGGAATAAAGAGATCAAGAAAGTTATTGGGCTTATATAGAAAAAAATATTTTTGCGCTAACTTAAAGCACTCGCAAGGAGGTAAGCGCTCTCGTCGTCAATCACTCGAATTGATTGATTGATAAGTTTTTTAACAAACAAATTCTCTTTATTTTTATTTTTTCCTACGGATATTTTATTTGTCGCTTTTTTCGTAAAGGCACCGTTAATTCTCAAAAAGACACACCAAGTGAAAGGCTGCATTGTACTATTTCACGTCTCACCCATTCGCTGGCTATAAATATAGAGGCCATGCCCACATTTTTTCATCGAATATTTGCACACTTCTTCTGCATAATTCTTAGAAACATAATAGAGTTTATGCGTGGTTTGTTACTGTCTTTATGTTCGTTTGCTAGAGTTTGAAGTATCACTACACCAACAATGTATATATGTTCTATCTTTGGAGGAAATAATTCAATATCTTTGAGTACTGTGAGAATATGGGCTAAAATTGGTTAGCGACAGTTGGACAAATAACGAGATAACACGTAGAACCGAAGACAGGTATATTACACCCAATGTTTTCGTACATGAGAGTATGTCGTAAGTCAATTGACGTAAACTCATAAATGAGATCATCTTTGAAAATACATAAAGTAAGTTAACCATGTTACCTTGGAGGTACAAATATTTAAGATCATGAATAACAAGTACCAAGAGGGTTGGAAGGTTTAGAAGCTAAATGAATTGAAGAAAATAAGTTTTGTCGAAAGTGGATGAGACTGGGGTGCTTAACATGATAACGAGGTTATGTTATGAGTTATTTAAGCCATATGATAGTCCTGTGTTATGTTTTGAAGTCAAACGAGTTGTGGAACAAAAGTTGGTAAAGGTCATCACAAGTTACATTCATAATGTGTTGAAAATTAGGTCAAATGTAGTTGAGCTTTTCTCCCAATATACTTTGAATTACGGGATTATCCACCTAAAAAATTACATATCTACGAGTCTAGTTTCTAACACATTAAACTGTTCTTTGATACGACATCGGAGTAGAGAGATATTCGCGAGATTGCGCAAGCAGCTTTCAATGGGACCCACTTAGGCAATGGTTGACCTACTTCACCTTAAAACGATTTGGACGACCTTTATTTCTTATTTTTTGACCCAACTTCGTCCCTAGACTCATCCTAACCCTCCTAAACAGATACCATAAGGGTTTGAAGGGGAATCCAAGTGATTACACCATATTTCAACATCAAAAGTTAGTTCTAGTGAAGAACAACACCTCTTTGAGGTTGTGTGGTCATTATGGATAGTTGTGGGCTGTGTTTGGCTGACATTTCAGGTTTTTTCTACTAGTTAAGGTGAGTATAATAGCCTACTAGATGTTCTTGAAGTTGTTTGTATGTTGGTTGCATTATATGAGCAAGATGCTACAAGAGGAGACTTGAAATAGTTTGAGATGTTATTGTTCTTAATGGACTATTTTGGAAATGTTGTTTCCATGAACTCTAAATGGTTGGAAACCTTGAAAAATGACTTTTTTATGATGTTTAAATATATTGTCTACATGTCAAACTTGTTGTTGGTACTGTGATTATGAAGACAAAGGACAACATAACAATGGAGAGTTGTACTTGTTGTTGTTGGATTGTTGAGCTGTTGAAGAGCGAATTAGGAGATGACTAGAAGGTTAGAAGTCCTTACATTGTACTCAATATCATGCTGGATATGTTGTTAAGTTAATGAATGAATGACTTTGGGGTTAAAGGGTTCAAAAGGGATTCAATCCGTGCTTATCGCTCGTCGTGTTAAATAGTAGTTTTCTTGGTGATGTTTATGCACTTAATTTTGTGTAGATTGATTTATGTTGTGGTGCTGAAAGTATATAGTTGAAGGTTGTATGGGTTCTTGTTTGTTTATGGACTTGGAAAAGTAATAAAAACGGTGGAGATGCTGCCTATTTTAATATAAAATAAGCTTGTTGTTTGATGTACGGTATTGTCATCTTTCGTAGCTTAACGATAGCCTTATTATCGTTGCTACAGATTGAAGTGCAATGAGAAGATTCAACGTGGTTTTGGACAGATGGTGATAAAGTATGTTAAGGCTTAACCGTTCCTTCATTTTGGCATGATCTCGTAACTACATGCATTTGATAACGAGATATAAAGAGAAGTTCGTACTGCTGAATTTATGTACATTATCCTAATCTCATAAGTTACAGTATTCTCCCTTGTCTAGAGTTTATATTCAGTTAAGTATTGTCTTCATTCAGTCAAGAGAGTAGAGGGTCTATATATATACAATATTATAGTATTTTCACCACCACCGAGCTAATAATTGGTGGGTAGGCCCCTATTAGGCAATCTCAGATCAGATGGTAAGTTATATATCGAGCTTACTGCGATCGAGAGCCTATGAGAAAGCCTAGAATGGCCGAGATACCGAGCCTAGTATGACCGAGCGCCTATGAGCGAGCTTACTACGATAGAGGAGTTGCACGTACCAAGCCTTAAAGGGTCGGGCAACTATTTTAATTATTATATTGAGAGAGTTGAGTCAGTAGCAGCAGGTAAGCATATTTTCATATCATCTTTGACTCGCATTTACTTTCAGTTATTATATTTTCAGTTCAGTCTTAGCTTTTAGTTATTCTATTGCCTTACATAGTTGGTATATTATTTCGTACTGACGTCCTGCTGGGGACATTGCATTTCATGCCTGCAAGTCCTGATGGACAATCGAATAACCTTCCTAGTAGACAGAGCCAAACATTAGCTTGATTGGTAAGCTCCACTTCCCCGGAGTTATTCGATCTAGACCATGGAGTCTATATTATATATACAGGTTTGATGGGAAGGTCGAGGCCCTATCCTGACCATGATACAGTTCAGTTATCTTTAGAGGTTTGTAGACGAGTCCTGTGTATTTTGTATATCATTATTGTGGCATTGCCAGCCCTGCGTACGTGTTCAATTTTGTATTGCTGTTTGTAGATGTTCATGGCGGCCTGATCGCCTAATTTGAGTTGTATTTGTACACATTACACATGCCTACACATTAGCATGCTATTTTATCAGTCTAGAAGTACATGATTTGATCTCCATTCTCTGTATACGTGTATTCTTGTATATGTTTTCTGTGTAATAGACTAGTTCGAGAGCACGTGAGTTGTCTATACGGGTTGAATTGACTATGGCACGTGAGTTGTCCGTGCAGATGTTTGATTATGGCACGTGTGTTGGCCGTGTAGCATGTGGATAAGGATACATCCCCCTAGGATCGTCCTCTCATGTTTCTCCTTGATGACATACATGCGGCTTTGGAAAATCAATCAGTGTTGTGTCTTTGTATATCTCCTTTAAACTCCTTTAGTGTATACATGATTTTACTACATATCTTCTCTATATGCTGGGTCTGTACTTATATACATGCCTTTAATGCATAACTTCTCTATATGCCACTTCTGTTAATGAAATAATACACAGTACAATCTTCTCTATATGTATCTCTCTATGTAACTAGACTTGCCTTTTTATGCATATCTCCCCTATGAGCTTTACCTGCAGTTATGCATAGTTTCTGGTATTGTTACTACATATTCGTATGTATTCTTGACTTGTACTATTTTTATCACATGAGTATCATTGGTATTTCTTGCAACTACCTCGACGAATTGCTCCCAAACCACCTAAGACTCGACCCGAACATATGCTCAAGTACAAAATCACCATAAGAACCTATTGAAACCTTTCAAATCCTGATTCTGAGGTCGTTTATTCAAAGTTTTAACTTAGTCAAACTTAGCCACCTTAGGCCACTACCATGGAACTAAGTTTCCGAATCCAACCCGTGCCGTCTGGAACCAAACCAACCAATGCCCGCAAGTTATATAATAGGAAAAACACATGTGGAAAATCTCGAGTAGGTGAACATTGTTCTAAAAAGCAAAACAGCCAGTTCGGTCATTACATTCTCCACCTCTTACACAAACATTTGTCCTCGAACTGATCTACCATCATACCTGGAATGTCGAAAAAGTGATGATATCAGCTTCACATGTCCTTCTTAGTCTCCCAATCTCCTCCTAGATTGGCTGACCTCTGCGTTGAACCTTCATGGACAAAATCTCCTTAGACCTCAACTTGCAAACTTGTCTATAACAATGGCAAATAAATCCTTCTCGTAAATTAAGTGTCGATCCATCTAAATTATGCTATAATCCAACACATAGGACCTGTCAGCACACTACGTCCAAAGCATAGACACGTGGAATATATGATTAACCCCCGATAGGCTAGGAGGCAAAGCAAGCCTATAGGCTACCTCACAAACTCGCTCAAAAATGTCGAACGGGCCGATGAACCTCACACTCAACTTGCATCGCTTCATGAATTTCATGATAACCTTCATAGGCGAGACCTTCAGAAGTACTTTCTCGCCCTCTGTAAAAGACAAATCATGCATTTTCTAATCTGTGTAACTCTTCTTCCCGGACTAAGCTATGCGATACTGTTCCTGAATCAACTTCATCTTATCTAAGACATCATTTACCAAATCACCCAACTCACGCTAAAAGGCTCACCAAAAATGCGATGTACACTAAGTGCAATGATCCAAGATGATAGACACCGACACACCATGAAAACGGACAACCTCCCTAATTAGATCTTAGCCAATAACTCTGATGTGTAGAAAGTCATGGCAAGAATGAAATGCGCAGAAGTGGTTAGTCTTTCCACAATGACCCAAACAACATCAAATATCCTCAAGGTCCATGGAAACCCTACCACAAAGTCCATAGTGATGTGCTCCAATTTTCACTCCAATATCTCCAACCTCTGAAGCAAACCACCCAGTCTCTGATGCTCATACTTGACCTGCTGACAATTCAAACACCTCACGACATGTCTAACAATGTCCTTCATCATCCTAATAGCTGACATTCCCGAAGGATATTGCAAACGCGGTAATAGTTCTCCTTGTGAGACACCAGGTGGTATACTCTAGAACAGCATAGTCGGATATGAATACTATAATGTTTAGAAAATTGAGAATATAGGCACTGGAAACCTAGAAGGGTTATATATTTACCTTAGTATGACTCCCATCCCTAGTAAAGAGAGAATGTTAGGCTACCCGAAGAGCCAGTGAGATGGAGCAAGGGGAGCTAAAGTGAAAGAATGTTTCGTCGAAGTTTTGAGAATAAGGTCATAGACAAAAATAGTAGCAAGAGATAAGAAGAGAGTAAATGAAGCATTATGAGTAAGATGTGATAAATAGGTGATTACGGTAAATCGAAATATGACAGGATGAAAAGAGTCTATAGTCAAGTAAGGAAAAAGACAAGAGGCGACCGGCCTTGAGACAATAATAGAGTATAAGCCATAAAATCATATCCTCATTTCGATAAATGAGTTGGTGACTCCAAGTGATTACCATAAGGAAAATTTAGACCTCCGGAGTAATAAAAATAAATATGGGCTAGTGAACAAGATAAACTGAACTAGAATTAGGGATCAAAAGATTTGATAATAGTGGACATCGTGAGAATTTCAGAGATTGCATTCTGGCAGTAATAGAATGGATGACAGAAGAATAACCTTTAAGTGCCATTTAGGAAGATGCTTCCCTAAATCAAGCACTGTGAGTAGAGTTAAGCTTAAAGGACTAAGTGTGCCAGTCACACTAGGTGTCACTCTCGTGCGTACGAAATTCAGTTATACTTGGTACAGAAGAGTTATCGCAAGGCTAGTAAGAGTCCATGAAGATGTGAAAAGACGCCAAAGATGAAGTGGTAGCTATGGAATAGTAAAGGAAGAATGCGGTAAAAAGGTGAAAGGAATGAGATTGCATTTATTCAAACCCTACATATTTGTTATGACTCCAGAACATTATGCAAGCACGACACCGGGAAGAGGCAGTAAGGGTTCCTGCACAAGATGTTATTGATAAATAATTGTGAATGAACACTTGATACATAAGGTGCCAGTGCGGGAGGTAAGTTAAGACAAAGTAAATAACCAAAGAGAGATTACGCAAAATATAGATATGAGAATGGACCAACGAGTAGTTAGTAGTTAATTCAGGAAAAGTCGAGTTATGGCTAGACAAGAGGATATAGATAAATCAACAGATCGTGTAAGATAAACATAGTGAAACCCAACATAGGGAATTCAGCCTCGTAGATACGATGACATCGTGATCCTTGAGAAATATTCTGATAGGAGTTGGGATAGTTAAAGATGTCATATAAGTGTTACGGAAATAAAAGAGAGTTCCACTGGGGAGACAATCAAATTTCAGTTCATAAGCAACCTACGAGCACAAGGGGCCGCGGATAAGTAACTAAAGATAATTATAGGCGAGTAAGAACATCAAAAATTCCTTCGGGTATACGATGCAATAAGCTCGTAGCTTTATAGGAGTCAGAGGGTCTCTCCTAAGTACTACAACGAAAGACTAGCTGAGGAAATAAAGAAGAAGGCTTCAAACCTAAGCATAGTAACTTGAAGAAAAATGATCTTGTAACAACAATCTCACTACAACGTTGTATGCACTCCAAAAGAAACTGGCACCTATCGTGACTAATGAACGGGAAGTAAAATCAAAAGTAATATTTGAGATCATATGAGTTGCACAAAATTCCAATATGTGTGGGTGCTAAGATAAGCCAAGTATTCATGCAACAAGTGGCAGAATGACCAGCAAGTGTAATTGCTTACATTTAAAGACGACTAAGAAGGCACGAAAGGAATTACTCGATCTATGACCCATAGTTATTTACGATGTGACCACACTTAAGATTTCAGAGTATTATCCATGCAGCATATATGTTGACATTCTTACAGTTATAAGAACTCCTGTATAAGTTAAAAGAAAGAATTGAGTCCACGTCACAGACAAAGGCTTGAATCGTTAGAAGATTATAACATGGATGTTCCATAGCGTCCACGAAAGGCTAAAGTAATAATCAATATCCCGAGCCATAGATCAGAAGACAACTTAAGCCTACATAAAAACGGAGAGAGAAGAGGAAGCTCGAGAGTTACAATAGCTAAGTAAATCAGGAGTCCGATTATTAGACCCAAATGATCATAGAAATCGTGACTCAAAATATTGCAGAATCACCATTAATAGCAGAGGTACAAGAGAGATAGTACAACAGCCATATACTATAACAACTCTATGATGGTAGGCTATAATCTCAGGTTTTAGTCGCTTAATGCACTCCAATTTATTGCATTTTAATTGAGTTTGAGCTTTAATTGTTAGTGTTTTGCACTTATTGTGTGTTTCATGCCTAGTAGGAGTGATTCCGAGTGATGTAGATATTATGGAACTAATTTGAGTTATTTGGAGCTTTGAAATCTGAGTAAAAGCTCAAAGGAATAAGTCGGGATCGTGTTTGGGGATTGAGTATCATTGTTGGACGTCAAAATTCAAGGAATAATCAATTGCTGAAAAAGTACACTAGTGCGAGGCACTGTGCGACGCAGCAGTGAAAATTTAAGTCAGAAATTGGCAAAGTTCAGAGGCTACCCAGGTGCGCGAGCGCGCACTGGGCGGCAAAATAGGCAGTATACTGGCCAAAGTGTGCAGCCATATACGCGAGCACACTCCCAGGTACGTGGCTGCACACGTCCAACTCTGGAAAGTATCCTATTTCGTGTAGGAAAAGGTGTTTTCGCTTGGGCCTGACCCTACTTGGTATATATACACGGAAAATAATATTTTCTGGAATTTTGACTCATCTAAGACCTAAGGATGCTAAGGAGAAGTGGGAGAAGTAAGAGCACAAGGATTTCATCATTCAATCCTAACTCAAGACAAGGGTTTGAATTGTTTTATGTTTTCCTTTAACTTAAACTTATTTGTGATGAATTACTCTATATCTATAGAGTAGTTCTCTTTAGGGATTGATTGATTTGGTGTATTGAGAATTATTTGTGGATATTAACTCTAGTTTTTATATATTGAATCATTTTGGGTGTTTTAATAGTTGTATCTATTTTCACATGTTCATGTAATCAAAAGATGCATAACTTGTAATGTTTTTGCATTACCTTGTTGGTTAAATTCATTGATTCTTCTTATTAATCGAAAGAGGCTAGTTGAACTATTGTTTAGACCTAGTTAGGAAGATAATCAAAAGAGGTTCTCCTAAAGACTAATACACTACGAATTCTTGTATATCTTCACCGAGCTTAACTTAGTTTTTATTGTGAGGTTGAGACTTAATCGAGAGAGGAGTTTCTACTGAATGTTTGAACCAATAATAGAGTGAATTTGAGAGACTCACTTGAACCATAGAAGTGAATCGACTAGAGTTAAATCCCAGACAATTATCTTGCACCTATCTAATCAACCCCTTATTTTCTCCCATTGATATCTTTCCTTACTCATTACTTGCATTGATTGTCATTAGTCAATAGTTTAGACTTTTAGTAAATTTTAGTTTTAATCACACAAATATAATTTGTCGATCATCTTGGATAGCAATAAAACTAGAGGCTACGAAAACATTGTTAATTCCAATCCATGTGGATACGATATTATATTATACTATATTCAACTAGCGAGAATATTTAAGTGTGTGTTTTGCGCTCGCCAAATTTTGGCGTCGTTGCCGGGGATTGGCAATCAATAGTGTTGGAAATAGTTTGTAGTGCTAATTCAGGAACTTTTTTTTTTTGGTTCTTTTTTACATTTGGTGTTCCTTGATTGTGCGCAGGATACATGTTAGATTGGTGCATGACTCAATCTTCTAAGAAGGAAGTGCTACCATACGAACCAGAAATCGAGAAACAACTGCGAGAGTTAAGAAAGGAAAGAAATCTCCCGAGAATACTGAGAAGGTTGGGCAATCCTCAACCAAAGAAATTATGGCAGGAGATGATGATAATGTTGATTTGGCTGCAAGAGAGGCAGCCCAGCAAAGAGAAAAAGTTGCAAGGGATGCTGAGGAAACAACTCTTAGAAATGCAGTACTTGCCTACGAGGAGGAGAGGGCTCGGAGAATTGCTCAAAATCAACCTTTGGCTGCAGACCAGTTCGGAAATATAGCTCCCGATGCTGGGAGATCACTTGGCGATTATGCTAGACCATACTACAATCAAGGAGTATCAAGTGTGAGATCACCTCCAGTTGTAGCTAATAATTTTGAGTTGAAGCAAGGGTTGCTCCAAAAACAGCTGCGTTTTCAAAGGAAAGATGAACGAAGATCCAAACAATCATCTTATGGACTTTGAGGAGATTATGAACACCTTTCAATACAATGGTATGTCACAAGATGCAGTTTACATAAGGGCATTACCCTTCATACTCAAAGATGATGCGAAGCACTGGCTTCGAAGCTTGCGTATTGGATCGATCAGAACATGGAATGAGATGACCAAAAACTTTCTTAACAAATACTTCTCATCAGCTAAAATGGGCAAGTTTAGAAAAAAAAATCCATAACTTCTGCCAGAACGAGACTGAAATTGTCTTTGAAGCTTAGGAGAGGTTTAAGGAGATTGCGAAGTATCAACATAGCGAAATCGAACTATGGATGCAACTCCAAGATTTTTGGGATGGATTGACACCAGCCTCACGTAGAACATTGAGTAATGTAGCTGGAGGCCCGTTGATGAAGACGACTCCAGAGGAGATAGTCACAATTCTAGACGAATTATCTGAAGATGCAAATCAGTGGCCCTCTGAGATTGCTGAGAGAAGAAGATCAACAAGTGTTCATCAATTTGATGCTAACACATTTGTGCAGGTACAACTTGATGTCATGGCCAAGGGAATAAGGAAGCTGAACTTAGCCTCGATACATAATGAGCCTCATACAACGTGTGATATATGTGGAAGAGGAAACCCTACACATGAGTGTCAAGCCTCAATTGAGGAAGTTAATGCTGTTGGGAATTATAAATTCAATGGAATGGGTCAAAAGCACCCCGGTTTTTCATGGAGTTCACCTGGGGGTACTGCAAATACATGGCAACAAAACAATCCCAGATTTCAAGGAGCTCCTAGTTTGGTGAATCAGCCGAGGCCGCAGTTTCAGCCTCAACAGCCAATTCAGTCTGGGTTAGAAGATCTAATGAAGTCCTTTATTGTCAAGAGGGATGAAAGGATAGATGTTCATGGTGCTTCTATCGAAGAACTTGGCACGTGGTTGCAAAACTTGGAGAAGCAAGTGGGGCAAATTGCCACTGCATTGTCGGAGAGAATCCCAGGTACTCTGCCAGCAAATACCGAAAGAAACCCTAAAGAAACAGTGAACATCGTAACCTTAAGAAGCGGGCAAGTGTTGGAAGATCCCGCCCCGATCCAAAAAGAGAGTGTACCTGAAAAAGAAATTGGGGAGCAGCTGAAAAATGATGTTGATAAAAAGAAGAAAGGCAAGAAGGGAGCTGAGAAAAAGAAGAAGGAGGAAACTTCAAGAAGGGAGGGACATGAAGAGAGCAAGCACATGCCTGCTCTACCTTTTCCCCAAAAGTTGTATAGAGAAAAGCTGGACAAGCAGTTTGAGAGATTTCTAGATATGCTGAGACAGGTTAATGTAAATTTTTCATTCACAGAAGTGCTCTCACAAATGCCAGCGTATGCCAAATTCTTGAAGGACATCCTGACAAAGAATAGAAAGATAGATGGATCAGAACAAAGAGATACCCCTAATCATCGGAAGACCATTCTTAGCAACGGGTATAGCAATTTTAGATATACATGATAGAAAACTCATGCTTAGAGTGGGTGAAGAGACTGTAACGTTTGAGATAAATGTAGAGACGGGGGTGAAAAAGGAGAAGCGAACTGCAAGTGTTAAGTGGAAAGTGAAAAGTTCAAACGAGAAGGCTACAACGAGTGAGAAAAATAAGTGTGGGGTGTACCCCAAGAAGGATGAGAAGAAGCTGTTTGTATGGATGTGTGCACTAGTTCGGGCAAGAAAAATGGAGCCCAATATCGACTCAGACCCCGACTAGAGATTCAGGAATGTTTCCTCTACCTTATACTTTTTAATTGTGTGTTAAGGGACATGTCACAACTTAAAGTGTGGGGTGGGGGATATTTTTATGTATGTATGTATATTAGTCTTAGTTTTTGTTTGATGTTTTAGTAGTTTGATAGAAGAAGAAAAATTGAAAAAACATAAAAAATTTAAAATTTTCGATTTTTCCCGACGACGGATATCATATCGACAGGTTTCTTGAGGGATAAATTCGAAAGAAAAAAGACAAAAATATTTTATGTTGTTAGATAGTGTATTAATTCCCCTTTGGTTTTTCTTTGTGCTGCAGTTCTTTTCCAAGGGTTTTGTTTGAACCGGGCGTAGCTAGTTTTTATTTTTGTTAGAAGTAAAAAACCTTGTGCTATGATTTGAATTAGAAGTAATATCTCTTGACTTTATTATGCCTTGAGAATAGTAAGTGCTTTAGTTGTGACGCTTAGGTTCAGTTTTCGGCTCTTGCATAAGTACCTTAATTTGTATAAGTTCAACTTTGTTTAACTGCTTTGACTAAAGTGTCTTGATGAGTCCGATCCTGGGCGAGTTATGTGCCATGTGTGTGTGAGGTTTGTATTATTCTGTGCCTTGCATTTGATGTCTAAAACTTGCCCAGTGTGTTTGCAAAGCGAAATAGTAGTTTTATGCAGTCTTGGAAGTGATATAGGCATTTCGTTGTTGAGCCAGTTATATGCTTTTACCCACCTAATTGTTATGTATCTTAGTTAACCCCTTTGAGCCTATAATCTTATATCTTTGTCAACTACATTACAAGCTTTACCCATTTATTTTGACCATTTATTTGAGCCTTTTACCTCTCGTGAGTACTTGAAATTGTTATGAACTTTGTAAAAGTTGAACTGTGGGTAATTGGGTTGATTTTTTAGTGGAACTAATGAAATAAGGAGAAAGGTGCACTGTTTTGAAAAAAGCAAGAGCCACTTAAATTGAGAAAGAAAAAAATATAGTTTTATTGTTATGAAAACTATTCATTGATAAGTGGTAAATCTTGATGTAATTGTTCTTTAAAGAGTGGGGAGTTAATGTATATTGATGTGAACGTGGATTCTTGGTTTGACATAAGTGTGGGATTTTGAAAAAAAAAAGAAGGAAAGTATGTATTAAAGTGCTTAGGGAGGTATAGTCACTCTTATATCTAAATATATCCCACCCATCCCACAACTTACATTACAACCATTTAAAGTCCTACTTGATCCTTGACTGAATGAACTCAATTAGTGGAATAAAACACTACGAGCAAGCCTATGGTTCACCTTTTATGGCATATGAATGTTTTTCCGAGAATGAGTGAATTCTTTCTACCTTGAGTTCCTAGTAGTTCTTAATGTCTATTCAGTGTGGAACTACTCTCCATTGTTGTGTGAGGGAACTTGATTCATGAAGGAAAGGTAATGTCATTGACCTCTATGTTAGGGTAAGTGTGCAGGTTATAAATAATGCGTGATACTTGTGAGTCAAATCTTGAGGTGAAGATGTTACACTACTGTGCTGAGTCTATTTTAAATATTCTTAGTACGATGAGTTATGAGAGTTGTGTAATGAGGTCGTGTCTATATAACGTGTACTTTGATTGCTCGAGGACGAGCAATGGTTTAAGTGTGGGGCGTTGATGGTAGGCTAAAATCTCAGGTTTTAGCGCTTATTGCACTCTAATTTACTGCATTTTAATTGAGTTTGAGCTTTAATTGTGAGTGTTTTGTACTTATTGTTTGTTTCATGCCTTGTAGGAGTGATTCCGAGTGATGTAGATATTGTGGAACTAGTTCGAGTTATTTGGAGCTTTGAAGCCTGAGTAAAATCCCAAAGGAATAAGCCGGGATCGTGTTCCTGGGTCGAGGATCACTGCTGGACGTCAAAATTCAAGGAAGAATCAATTGCTGAAAAAGTACACTAGTGCGAGGCATTGTGCAACGCGGTAGTGAAAATTTAAGTCAGAAATTGGCAAAGTTCAGAGGCTACCCAGGTGCGAGAGCACACACTGGGCGCGCAAAATAGGTAGTATACTTGCCAAATTGTGCGGCCATATGCACGAGCACACTCCCAGGTGCGCGGCCGCGCACGTCCAACTCCGGAAAGTGTCCTATTTCGCGTAGGAAAAGGCGTTTTCGCTTGGGCAAGACCCTACTTGGTACATATACATGGAAAAATAGTATTTGAGACTTTTGACACATCTAAGACCTAAGGAGGCAAAGGAGAGGAGAAGCAAGAGCATAAGGATTTCTTCATTCAATCCTAACTCAAGACAAGGGTTTGAATTGTTTTATGTTTTCCTTTAACTTAAACTAATTTGTGATGAATTACTCCATATATATGGAGTAGTTCTCTCTAAGGATTGATGGATTTTGTGTATTGAGAATTGTTTGTGGATATTAACTCTAATTTTTATGTAGTGAATCGTTTTTGGTGTTTTAATTGTTGCATCTATTTTCACATGTTCATGTAATCGAAAGAGGCATAACTTGTAATGTTTTTGCATTATCTTGTTGGTTAAATTTATTGATTCTTCTTAGTAATCGAAAGAGGCTATTTGAACTATTATTTAAACCTAGTTAGGAGGATAATCGAAAGAGGTTCTCCTAAAGACCAATCCACTACTAATTCTTGCATATCTTCACCGAGCTTAACTTAGTTCTTATTGTGAGATTGAGACTTAATCGAGAGAGGAGTTTCTACTAAATATTTGAACCAATAATAGAGTGAATTTGAGAGAGTTACTTGAACCTTAGAAGTGAATCGATTAGAGTTAAATCCCAGACAATTATCTTGCACCTATCCAATCGACCCCTTATTTTCTCCCTTTGATATCTTTCTTACTCATTACTTCCGTTGATTGTCATTAGTCAATAGTTTAGACTTTTAGTAAATTTTAGTTTTAATCACACAAATCTAATTTGTCGATCATCTTTGGTAGTAATTAAATTAGAGGCTACGAAAATACCGTTAAATCTAATCCCTATGGATATGATATTATATTATACTATATTCGACTAGCGAGCATATTTAAATGTGTGTTTTGCGCTCGTCACTCTACAATAAAGCCATTTAGGAGAGTACCAGCCTCATAAGAAGTCAATATGAAGCTCCCGCCGGGCTGTGTATGCACAAGAGGTGCATGTAATATACTAGAGCTTTAAGGCATTGACGTGAATTCCACCTATGTAGGAGGGAGGTTATGAAAATGACAAAAGATATAATTCAAGATTTAAAGGTAAGAAAGGTAAAGGTAAAGAAGGTACAAGATACTCAAGTGCAGAAGGTTGTGAATAGTCCAAACTTCAGATAGAGGGCTAGAAGAATCGTGATTCATTATCTAGAAATGATAGTGGTGTCGTCAGTAGCATATCTTCCAGCCTATGGTTTCCAGGTACCGAGAAGTCTAGTTAAGAGAGTAAAGAAGAGTTAGAGACGATGTGATGTCTCGCTTGAGGTTCCAGAATGACATAAGAAAATCTTTGGTACTAGTAAGTTAAAGGAAGGTTGTGAGTAGTATAAATAGATATGTATAGGTAGCAACATAAAATATGATAGAGCAACAAGGTTTTTGGTAGATAGGAGTAAGGATAATAAAATGTGGATGAGAAAGTGACAAGAATAGGTAAGGCCTCGGGATTAAGCCCATTAAAACAAGAAAGATGATGGTTTCCTTGAGTTATAGAAAGCTCATTATAGCCTGAATGAACTCGGAGGAGTCTACGACTAGGAGCATTTAGAAGAGATGGAATGTTGCCCTGGTAGTAGAATAAGAATGTAGTTGTGATAGATAAGAGGATGACGTTTAGGCCTTTGATTGAGTAATGATTTAAAGAAAAGGGATTTCATGAATTTCACGGAATTAGAATACTCCCCATAAGATAAATTACGTTGGGATGCTATGAAATACGGTTATTGAAGTATCGTCCCTACGTGGATCGGGCAAATAACTTTAGATGTTCCACAATGAGACGTCAGCCCTAGTGACAATGTATTACATAAGAGGTTTCAAGTTATTAATTGTAGATTATAGATTAACATTAAGGTGAATCAACAATAGATGAATAAAAGTTACAAAGTATGAGATGTGATTAGGCTGTCATTCTTAAGATGAATAGTAATGGGGAAGCATTAAAGGACTTAGATTTATACATATAGGATAACCAGCGAGAGTAACCTAGCGTTGAGTAACAAACCTCGGCAATAATAAACTGAAGTAAGTGTTATGGTATAGTATGACCTACCTAGATGCAGTAAAGCCATAAGGATAGATAACCGAGGCTATGAAACAAAATATAGCAATAGTCGTAAGTTCAACAAAGTACCAAGTGAAAAAATTCAGTATACCTATAGATGCCCAGAAGGACAGCTTTTTATAGTTCTGTATATGTTCACAAGGTGAGGCCTAGAGATTGGCTAAAAGCTGGGGAGAAAGGAGAGAAGAGTCGCGTAGGCGCAAAACAAGGACAAAGTCGTATAGGTTGCATGACAAAAGGTAGCATCAATTACAAGATTGGAAGAATTCCAACCACATGTCGTGGTGTGAGAAAGAGGCCTAAAAGGGGACTGTTAAGAAAGATGTTATTGTTCGTAATGGACTGTTTTCGAAAGGTTGCTTTCATAAAATTTAAATGGTTGGAAACCTTGTAAAATGACTTTTTATGATGTTGTTATTATAAATATATTATCTTCATGTCGAACTTGTTGTTGGTACTGTGAATATGAAGAGAAAGGTCAACATAACAATAAAAAGTTGTATTTGTTGTTATTGTTTTTGGATTGTTGGGCTGTTTGAGGGTGAATTAGAAGATGAATAGGAGGTTAGAAGTCCTCCCATTGTACTTAATATCTTGATGGATATGTTTTTAAGTTAATGAATGAATGATTTTGGGGTTAAAGGATTCAAAAGGGATCCAATCCGAGCTTGCCGCTCGTCATGTTAAATAGTAGTTTCGTTGGTGATATTTATGCACTTATTATTGTGTTGATTGATTTGTGTTGTGTGCTGAAAGTACATAGTTGAAGCTTGAATGGGTTCTTGTTTATTTATGGACTTACAAAAATAATGAAAACATGTGAGATGCTGCCCACGGTAGTTTCATCTTTCGTAGCTTAACGATAACCTTCATATCATGGTTGTAGATTGAAATGCAACGAGACGAGTTCAACTTGGTTATTGGACAGATGGTGATAAGGTATGTTAAGGCAAAACTTTTTCTTCATTTTGGCATTATCTTGTAACTACATACGTTTAATAACGAGACATAAAGGGAAGTTCGTACTCCTGAATTTATGTACATTATCCTAGTCTCATGAGTTACAATATTCTCCCTTATTGAGAATTTATTCAGTTAAGTATTGTCTTCTTTCAATCAAGTGAGCAGAGGGTCTATATATATATACAGTATTACAATATTTTCACCACCACCGAGCTATAATTTATGGGCAAGCCCCTATTATGGAACCTCTGATCAGATGGTAAGTTATATACCGAGCCTATTGTAGCCGAGCGCCTATGAGCGAGCCTAGAACGGCCGAGATACCGAGCCTAGTATGGACGAGCGCATATGAGCTTGCCTAGTATGGCAGAGCAGTTATACGTACCGAGCCTTGTAGGGCCGGACAACTATTTTACTTACTATATTGAGAGAGTTGAGTCAGTATCAGCAGGTAAGCATATCTTCAAATCATCTTCGACTCCCTGCTACTTTCAGTTATTATTATCAGTTCAGTCTTACCTTTTAGTTATTTTATTGCCTTACATACTCGGTACATTATTTCGTACTGATGTCTCTTTTGTCTTAGATGTTGCATTTCATGCTTGCAGGTCTTGATAGATAACTTGATAGACATTCCCAGTAAATAGAGCCAAACATCAGCTTGATTGGTAAGCTCCACCTCCCCTGAGTTACCAAGTCTAGACCTTGGAGTCCATTTTATATATACAGGTTTGATGGGTAGGTCGAGGCCCTGTCCCCACCATGATACTGTTCAGTTATCTTTAGAGACTTGTAGACGAGTCTTGTGTATTTTGTACATTAATTTTATGGCCTTACCAGCCCTGTGTACATGTTCAATTTCGTATTGCTGGTTGTAGACATTGATGACAGCCTCGTTGTCTTATATAGTTATGTATATAAGCTTTTGGCTATGTTTACCCATCAGATGAGAGAGATATTATTTTTAGATGATTCATAATATGGCCCCATTGGCCTTTATGGGTATTGTCAACTTGCAGGTAAGCCTCGTCGGCCTAAGTTGAGGGCTACCCCTCCAAAGTTCATAGTTAAAGAGTGGTACGCTAGGGCCGACTATGGCACCGCGTGACGGCTACACCTCCTATGTTTGGGGCGTGACAAGGCAATACGCAAGTTAGCAAATAGTCGGCAACGGATACAAGCATGTGTTCGGTACTGTGTGAATTACGAAGTCATGTGAACTGATAACAAAGAGTTGAAGGGGTAATATCATACATCATTCAATGTGTAGCCGTTAAAGAGAATCTCCATGTATTAATAGTCAACCATTATGCAACCATCAATAGTGATTTTATTCTCATTCAAAAGGAGCTTGATTTGGAGATATTGTCTCCCTCAATAGAGCTATAAATAAGAGAACTAGTATTCGTTATAGGACACGAAAAATTATCTGTACATAAAGTCTATATTCTGCTCTCAAATTATAAAATTACTTGCTTTCTTTTGGTTTTAACATTGTTCATACTACTGCTTCTAAGTAAGCTCATCATACTAGCAGGCTTGTATTTTTAAATTCTTTTCATATTCTTGACTTATTTCTTATTTATTTCATATTTTTGGATCAAGTGAATTTACGTGTTCCACGTTATAAATTTAACTGTACAATTTTATAGGTAAACAATGAGGGTTTAAGTCTAAGGACACACAATCAAATATGTGGGCTCGAAATTAATTTAGGTTTCTGTTTCCACCGATTATTCTGTTCGTATAATTTTACAATTCATATTTCTGATTGTTCTGGTTTTACTTTATTCAAACAAAGTTTGTAACATAGTCTTGTTTGAATTTCAAGATTTTTTTGAACTCCAACATAGTGTGCTAGACTTTTACTTGTGTTTTGAACTCTATCACAATGTATTGGAGTTTGATATGTAAAAGTTCAAAATTTTATTACAGCGAATTGGATTTCTCATAAAGAGAACTTTCAAACTTTATGACGTTGTACTGGAGTTTCACAAATAAAAATTCGAAATTCTATCAAAATGTGCTAGAGGTTACATAAAAAGACTTTCTGAACCCCAGTTTCATTAAAACCTTCGAACTCAAGCACATTTGTTTTAGCTAGGGTTATTTTTATCTAAATATTACATATTTTAAATTTTTTAATTTTCAATTACATTTCAAAGGGTGGCTAAATCTTAAAGCATGGCTCAAATACTGGACAACTTATTCCTTCTTTTACATCTAAGTTTGGTCTTGGTCCAAGATTGACTTCTATTGGAAGAAAATGAAAAATAGTCACTTTAACCCCCGCTATTAGATTTTAGTCTGTAATTAAAAAGCTATTAGCGTTTAGCTATTTTTTTACATGAAAAATATTTGAACAAAAATAACCCAGTTAGAACACTAAAATTGCCAGGAACAACTACTTAACATTAAACATTTAGAAGTCCAAACTCCAGGAATTGTTCCTGGATATTGAAATTCTCTTATTTGTAAAACTCCAGCATCGTATACTGAAATTTGAATTTTTGAGAGTGAAACTGAAGGAATAACTACTGAAATTTGAACATTTAGCAGTTCAAACCCCATAATTTATTTCCATGCGACTAGAGTTTGAAAACTCAGCAAAGATTCTTAGGGTTCAAATTTGTATTAGTTCAAACCCCAAAAAAATTCATGGGATTCAAAATTTCACAATCTCAAAGCATTGCAAGACCACAATCTCACTGGGGCATTTCATCAAACATGTCTCTGGCATCACCAACCACCCTTACAACAAGTTTTAATGGCGAATATTACACCATTCCACTAAACTAAACCAAATAAAGCACACCTCTAGTAGAGACAACTAAGAAAGCTATATACAGAACCTGTAATGCCTGACTTTTGGATGTATATACAAAGTCCGGCAACTAAGGAATTTAGGGCCCGTTTGGCCATAAAAATGGATTCTTTTTTTTCGAAATGAATAATTGGTGAAAAATTCAAATTTCACTTGAAATTGAATTTCGAAATTTTTTTGAAATTTGAAAAGCTTCAAATAGTTGTTTTTCAATATTCGCTTCAAAGCACTCACAAAAATTTTAAAATAGCTCCGAATTATATTCATGTTCAAACATGTATGGGTCGGATACGATCGAGCGCATAGGAAGCACCAGTCTTGGGTTTCGAAGATCGATGCTGATTGAGGTCGCCCTCCTGTTGATCGAGACCGGCACTTCGGGAAGGGAAGTCCGAAGTTAGGTGTCATCGGAATAAAGCTCGAAGCCAAGGCATTCGAGATAAGGTTATCAAGACTGGTCCGGGTAAAGCATCTTATGGTAAAAATATTAGATTCACATAACGGAAGGGCCGGAAATCTCGTGACATGTAAATATCTCGGCGGGGATCACGGCCCAAATCGGCAAAGGCGTTGAACCCAATAAGTTTAGGGATCTTTTACCCTGTAATTAGGTCTTTTACCTTGTATAGGATTCTTTTCTCCTCCTATATAAAGAATTCAACCTTACTGTATACGAGACAACATACGATCAATACAATAAGCTTAGCATATTTTGACTGTTTTCTTGATAAGATACTTATTTCATTCTTGTTCATTCCGTCACAGCTGAATTATTCAACTTCGGTGGTTTGTTTACTCTTTCACTTATTTAATTTAGCCTTTATTTATCGTCCATTCTTTAATTGTATCAGGCCAAGTCACGTATCATTAATACCACGTACAAATTTAATTGTTACCCCCAATTAAGGGTAAACAGTGTGGCGCCCACCGTAGGGCTAAGGATAATAGTGAATGTTTGATACAATTTTTTGTCACACACACTATTTTACGCTTCTTTCTTTGCAGAATTTTTTGGTTTCAGGTTATAACGCAGTCATGTCGCACTCACAATCCGTGCCTCAGTTTGTCAATGGCGAGTTTGACCACCAGGGTGAAAACAACAATGTGATGCCCGGTAATGAAGTTCCAGTCGACGCTAATTCTCAAATGGCCGTCGATGTGGATCAGACTTCTGGCCCGTCAAACAGTGTCCAAAGAGAACGCCGCTCAAGAACTCAAAACAACGAAGGAGACGGGATTAGTCTCAAAATGATATTTGACATGTTACAAGCCCAGCAAGCGGCCATCGCTCAGTTGCAAAGTCGCAGTCAGGTTTCGGACAGGGTTGAAGTCGGTTCTTCCCGAGGAATTGTCCTTGAAAACGAACCGACCGCGGCGCAACCGGACGAAAGTGGATCGGGGACAAATTTTGGGATCATAAAGATGCTTGAGGAGCTGACCAAGCGAGTCGAGTCGGGCGAGAAGAAGATTGAAGCCAATGACAAGAAAGTAGAAACATATAATTCGAGGGTGGATCAGATTCCAAGAGCACCCCAGGTGTTGAAAGGCTTAGATTTGAAGAAATTCGTGCAAAAGCCTTTCCCATCAAGCGTTGCCCCAAAACCTATACCAAAAAAGTTCCGCATGCCAGAAATCCCCAAGTACAACGGGACATCTGACCCAAATAAGCACGTAACGGCGTACACATACGCCATAAAGGGGAATGATCTCGAAGATGACGAGATTGAGTCCGTTCTCCTAAAGAAATTCGGAGAGACCTTGTCAAAAGGAGCAATGACTTGGTACCACAACTTGCTCCCGAATTCCATTGATTCTTTTGCCATGCTTGCAGACACCTTCGTGAAAGCTCATGCGGGTGGCATTAAAGTCGAGACACGAAAATCGGACTTATTCAAAGTTAGGCAAAGAGACAACGAGATGCTGAGGGAATTTGTATCTCGCTTTCAAATGGAACGGATGGACCTACCACCGGTCACCGATGATTGGGCCGTACAAGCTTTCACTCAAGGGCTCAACGCCCGAAGTTCAACGGCTTTACAACAGCTTAAGCAAAGCTTGATCGAATACCCGGCTGCCACTTGGGCGGATATACACAATCGGTATCAATCAAAGATCAGGGTCGAAGACGATCAGCTTGGAGCCCCCTCGGAATCCACTTACCCCATCAGAACTCATGACAGGACTCAAAGAGATAATTACCGAGAGCCGAGGTCGAACAGAGACAGGCATCGATCGTACCCTGGCGATCGAAGGGCCATTCCAGGAAGGCAGGGTTCTCTGAGATAGGAAAGGAAGAACGATCCTAACCGAAGGAAGCGAGGACCGTTGTCAAGAAATAACTTCGAGAGAGCCGCTGGTCACCGAGAAGCACCTCGACTGTCCGAATATAACTTCAACATCGATTCAGCGACTCTCGTATCAGCCATCGGTTGCATTAAAGATACCAAGTGGCCTCGACCGTTGTAGTCGGATCCAGCTAAGAGAGACCCCAACTTGATATGTAAGTACCATGGCACACACGGACATAAGACGGAAGACTGTCGACAACTGAGGCAAGAGGTGGCACGGTTGCTCGAAAATGGGCACCTTCGAGAGTTATTAAGTGACCGAGCCAAAAACCATTACGGGAACAGGAACAGGCCAGCAAACCAAGAGAAGCCTCAGCACACGATCAACATGATAATCGGAGGGGTAGATACACCCCAAGGCCCGGTATTAAAGCGTACCAAAATATCTATCACCCGAGAAAAGCGCACTCGGGAATATGCGGTGGAAGGAGCTTTGTGCTTCAGCGATAAAGATGCAGAAGGAGTCATACAGCCCCACAACGACGCCTTAGTAATATCGGTGCTCATACACAAAACTCGGGTGAAGTTAGTACTCGTCGATCCTGGTAGTTCGGCCAATATAGTTCGATCGTGGGTTATCGAGCAGCTCGGATTGACAGACCGGATTATCCCTGAAGTTCGAATTCTCAATGGTTTCAACATGGATTGTGAGACAACCAAACGGGAAGTAACGTTGCTGGTAAACATCGCCGGTACTGTTCGGGAAACAAAGTTTTGCGTAATCGAAGGGGACATGAGGTACAATGCCTTGCTCGGGAGGCCATGGATTCATGATATCGGAGCGGTACCTTCAACATTGAACCAGATGTTGAAATTCCCATCGGCTGATGGGATCATAACTATTTACGGAGAATAACATGCTGCGAGGGAGATGTTCGCAGTAGAAGAGGCAGTGCCAAAGCCGACTGCTCCTTCCCAAAAGACCCAATAGCAATCACAGACACCACCTTCAACAAACGAGGGTGAGCAGGATCATCTCGAAGATGATGGTTATGGGGTTCCCCGGTCGTTCATCGGTCCCGACGAGTCCGATGCAACCAAATCAACGGTTGAGGAGCTCGAGCAGATTTCACTCCGAGGCGACTCGCCGGATCGGAAGGTATACCTGGGTTGGGGCCTAAGCTCCGAGCTCAGGGCTAAACTAATTAAATTTCTTTCAGCTAACGAAAACTCTTTCGCTTGGTCCCATCTTGACATAACAGGGATACCGCCGGAAATTACAACTCACGAACTGAATTGATCCAAAATTCCAGTCGGTCAAGCAAAAGAGGAGGCCTCAGTCCGAGATCAAGCAAGCATTCATCAAGGACGAGGTAACTAAACTTTTAAATATAGGGTCCATACGGGAAGTTAAATACCCGGAGTGGCTAGCAAATGTAGTTGTAGTTCCCAAAAAGGGAAATAAGCTAAGGATGTGCATAGATTATAAAGATCTAAATAAGGCGTGCCCTAAAGATTCCTTTCCCTTGCCCAACATCGATCGCATGATCGATGCTACCGCTGGCCACGAGACCCTTAGCTTTCTCGATGCCTATTCTGTTTACAACTAGATACGAATGGATAAGGATGATCAAGAAAAGACATCCTTCATCATTAAGTATGGTACTTATTGCTACAATGTGATGCCATTCGGGCTAAAAAACACGGGGGCCACCTATCAACGCCAAGTAAATAAGATGTTCGAGAAACAACTAGGAATAACAATGGAAGTTTACATCGATGACATGTTAGTTAAGTCCCTGCGAGCAGAGGACCATTTGAGTCATTTGCAGGAAACGTTCGATGTGCTAAAACGGTACAACATGAAGTTGAACCCAGAGAAGTGTGCATTCGGAGTGGGCTCGGGAAAATTACTTGGTTTCATGGTCTCGAACTGAGGGATAGAAATCAACCCCGAGAAAATCAAAGCCATCGAAGATATAATAATCGTAGACAGTGTGAAAGCTGTGCAGAAGCTGACAGGTCGGATAGCAGCCCTAGGCCGGTTCATCTCCAGATCATCCGACAGGAGCCACCAGTTCTTCAACTTGCTAAAAAAGAAGAATGAATTCTCGTGGGGTCGGGAATGTCAACGTGCGTTAGAGGAGCTTAAAAGGTATCTTTCTAGTCCACATTTGTTGCATACACCAAAGACAGGTGAGCAACTATACCTTTACCTAGCCATTTCGGAAGTAGCGGTGAGCGGGGTCCTGGTCCGAGAAGAACAAGGTACGCAATTCCCCATTTATTACATCAGTAGAACCCTAGGTGAGGCCGAAACTAGATACCCACATTTGGAAAAGCTAGCACTCGCTTTATTGAGTGCCTCTAGGAAGCTAAAACCATATTTCCAATGCCATCCCATATGCGTAGTGACAACTTATCCCCTTAGGAATATTATGCACAAACCTGAGCTATCAGGCTGACTGGCCAAATGGGCCATTGAAATAAGTGGATACGATATCGAATATCAGCCTCGCACCTCGATCAAATCTCAAGTGGTGGCAGATTTTGTCGCCGACTTTACGTCGTCGCTTATACCCGAGGTCGAGAGAGAACTTATGACCAAATCGGGGACTCCTTCAGGAGTGTGGACTTTGTTCACAGACGGCGCCTCCAATTCGAGAGGATCAGGGCTTGGTGTCGTACTAAGGCCCCCGACTGGGAATACAATTCGACAGTCTATTAAGACTATGAAATTAACTAACAACGAAGCAGAGTATGAAGCTATGATTGCAGGTTTAGAGTTGGCCAAAAGCCTTGGGGAAGAGATAATCGAGGCCAAATATGATTCCCTCCTTGTAGTCAATCAAGTAAACAGGACATTCGAAGTCAGAGAGGGGCGAATGCAAAGGTATGTGGACAAGCTTCAAGTCACACTGCATAGGTTTAAAGAATGGACCCTGCAGCACATACCGCGAGAGCGAAATAGTGAGGCTGATGCCCTCACCAACTTAGGATCATCGGTCGAAGATGAAGAGATCGATTCTGAAAAGGTCGTGCAACTATTGAGGTCGGTGGTGGAAGAAGGCCATGCCGAAATTAACTCAAAAAGCTTGACCTGGGATTGGAGGAACAAATACATAGAATATCTCAGTTCAGGTAAGCTCCCATCGGATCCCAAAGAATCGAGAGCATTACGCACAAAGGCAGCCCGATTCTATTTGTCTGGTGAAGGAACCCTATACAGAAGAACATTCGGAGGTCCCCTTGCCATATGTCTTGGGCCCGGCGACACCAAATACATCTTAAGGGAGATACACGAAGGCGCATGCGGAAGTCACTCCGGTTCCGAATCCTTGGTTCGAAAAATAATTCAGGCCGGTTACTATTGGATCAATATGGAGAAAGATGCGAAGGAGTTCGTACGCAAGTGCAACAAGTGCCAAAGGCACGCACCAATGATGCATCAGCCCGGAGAGACATTACATTCGGTCCTATCGCCATGGCCGTTCATGAAGTGGGGGATGGACATCATCGACCCTCTCCCTCGTGCACCAGCCAAAGCTCAATTTATTCTTTTTATGACTGACTACTTTTTCAAGTGGATGGAAGCGCAGGCATACGAAAAGGTCAGGGAAAAGGAAGTAATCGACTTCATATGGGATCATATTATCTGCCGATTTGGGATGCCATCGGTAGTCGTATGCGATAATGGCAAGCAATTCGTTGGCAGCAAAGTAACAAAGTTCTTCGAAGACAACAGGATCAAGAGAATATTATAAACTCCATGTCACCCCGGCGGCAACGGACAAGCCGAGTCAACCAATAAGACCATAATTCAAAACTTGAAGAAAAGGTTAGCCGACGCAAAGGGAAAATGGAGGGAAATACTGCCCGAAGTTCTTTGGGCATATCGAACGACCGAGAAAACCAGCACCGGGGCCACTCCGTTCTCCCTAGTTTACGGTGCTGAAGCATTAATACCAATCGAGGTAGGTGAACCGAGCATCAGGTTACGATACACAACTGAAGAATCAAACCGAGAAGCCATGAACATCAACCTAGAATTATTGGATGAAAGAAGGGAAGCGGCCCTTGTTCGGATGGCGGCGCAAAAATAAAAGATTGAAAGGTATTACAATTGGAGAGCCCGTCTCCAGTACTTCAATATTGGGGACTTGGTGCTCAGAAGAATTACACCCAACACTCGAGATTCGAACGAAGAAAAACTAGGACCAAACTGGAAAGGGCCCTACACCTATCTTGAAGATTACCGGAAAGGGATCTTACAAGCTCGGAACTATGGATGGAAAATAACTACCAAATAATTGGAACGTGAGCCACCTGAAGCGATACTATTGTTAAGGTAATAAATTTCTTTTTTTTCATTTTGTTTGTTTTATGATACTAACGTCTGCAGGTAGCAAATAAAGTGACCTCGAGCCAGGAAGCACGGGACACTAGGACTGAGAGCACGCATTGCACTCTTTTTTCCTTCGACCGGTTTTGTCCCAAACTGGATTTTACGGCAAGGTTTTTAATGAGGCAACCAGGAATCGTGCTAACTTAGATCGATCGCTCGTCGAAGATAATGATATTTGGTGCATAACTTCGACCAACCTTGAATATCTGGAGATTTCTTGTCTACTTCGAATCCTTGCTTAGCTACTTCAATTCGGGGGGACTCCTCGTAGATCGTTAGGAATCAATGTAAGGGTCAAACGGTCGAAAGAACCATGCCCAAGTAGATTGATCTACCCCTTAAGCAAAGTTGTACAAGCGTATGAATGCTAATAAAGATTCTTTGGCACCGATATTCTGTTTCTGAGCCTAAGGGCCTCTTTGATTTTTGTTACATTATCGAAAACTAACATTGTTCAAATATTTGCGCTGAATTCAGAGGGGAATAAGACCTATTACGGCGAACCCCAAATTTTGTTGAAAGGCCAAGGCCGTATCGAGCTAACAAAACTCGAAGGGAAATAAGACCTACTTAGGAAAATCCCAATTTATAAAAGGCTAAGGCTGAATCAAATTAAATTCGAGGATGATTGAAACTTGCCAAGGCAAAACCTGGATTCTTTAAAAGGGCTAAGGCCAAATCAAATCATTAAAGTTCAAAAGGGAAAAAAATCTGCTAAGGCATGATCCTAATTTCTTAATAGGCTAAGGCCGCATCGAACTAATAAAGTTTGGGGAGAAATAAAGCCTATCAAGGCAACTCCGAATTCGTAAAAGGCTAAGGCCGAATCGGGTTGAAACCTGTTAAGACGGATTCAATTCTTTAACGGACCAAGGTCCTGCCAAGTTAACGGAGTTCGAAAAGAAATAAGACTTGTCAGGGCAAATCTCGACCCCTCCCCTCAAGGTGTGGGCCTTCTTCGATCGGCCATAGAGGGAGAAAATCGATGGTGAAATAAATCCTAGCTAAGCCCGGGAGGCAGGAAAATTTGTGAGATATGAAAATTTCAGAACAAAGTCAGACAAAAAAGGGAAACTCTTTTATGTACAAATTAAAGTATGTTACAAAAGGCCGTATCATATTACAGACAACATCAATCGGAATCATCTTCTTCTTCCTCTTCAGGGAAGGCCTGCTTTATAACATCGGCTTCGATCTTTGCTACTTTATCGACCTTGGTAGATAGATCGAAGCCTCGACCTTGCAGCTCCTCGAGAACGGAAAGGCGGGTTTGGCACTTGGCGTACTCGACCAGAATCTTTGATTGTTGTTGGGCGGGCTCAGCATCAGCTCTGTATTGATCTATCAGATCATCGGCGTCGGCTTTGGACGTGGCAATCTCAGATTTTGCTGATTGTAGCTCGTTCACCAGAACATCCCGATCCAGAGTGAGCGCCTCGACTTGGGACTGAAGTGAATCGGTGCTCTTGGTCAGAACCCCGATTTTCTCTTGTGCCTCCGAAAGTTGCTCTTCCAAGGGTACTACACAAGCCCGGAGGGTTTCCTTCTCTGAAGTCAATATATCGGCCTTGGCTCTCCATTCACTAGTTTCTGCCTTGGCCTCACTCACCACAGACCAAAGTTGATTTACTCGGTCAACTTGCTGCCCCAGCTGGTCGAGTGTTTTGTCATTCTCTTTACGCAGGAAGTCCAGCTCGGCTCGAAGAGTTGACATCTCCCCCTTGAGCCGCTGGCGCCGTGCCTTTTCTTCCCTTTGCCAAAGGAACGCCTCGTGATGAAGCACCGAAGACTGCAAAGTGTGAGGAAAAAATGAAGCAGTCAGTACAAGTCTAAGAATAAGGTAACGAACGCCAAATAGAGCCTATGAGGAATTTTACCTTATTTGCTGCCTGTTGAGCTTCGTTGAATAAACAGGCTGCATCCACCGTATCCATCGCAGCCTGATCCTCTTCGGTCACCAAACATCGAAGGTAGCTAGCATGCCTACGGGCATAGCCAAAGCCCTGGCATCTTCGGGAAGGACTCTTTCTCGGCACTTCGAGCCCGAAGGTATCAGCCGATGGCACTCCATCGAAAAAGTATTCGAAGGCTCCGACCGGTACTGGGCCTCTGCTCGGTGTGTGCATCCTGGCAGCCCGGGCTTCATTGAGGGTTGCCTCCGAGAAAGAGGGAGAGTCCATTGTGTCTGGGAGGTCCGAGGTTCCTTGTATTGCCTCCCTTGTATCGTCGCATGCCCCGGTCCTCGCCCCTGCCTCGAGATCCTCTGCTCGAGGGATGCAAGCTTCATCGATCCTCGGCTCGGGGACTGTCCGAGATGGTTCATTATTTAAAGTACCGAGGTTCCTATCTTCCTCGGAGTCATCGCTCAGCCGAATAGCCAGGTCGGCTATTCTAGGCCTACGAGCTATGCTTTTCTTCTTAACCCTCCTTTTCTCGGGCTCTGAGAGACCGGGGGCTTCTTTTCTTTTCTTCTCTCCCTCCTTCTCTAAAACAGGGGAAGGACAGGGAACCTCTCTATTGGTGGACGACGGCCTCAATTCAGCATCCTTCGATAGACCTACAAAGAAAGGAAGAAGTAAGATATCAGCAGCGCCAATCACATATGATAAGGAGTAAGAACATTATTGAGATCACCGTAATTTTTGGCCTCCCAAAGGCCTTTCGATATTTCACGCCAAGCTCGCTCCGAGTAGGTCCTCTGAGCTACCACTTTCCGGACCCACTCCTCCAAGTGTTGAATCGCGGCCTGCATTTGAGAAACGGCTACACCTTACAAAATATATCAGTGAGATATCAAAAGAGAACAACAGATGGATTTAGGTAAGAAAATGATGCTTACGGTTCATGTTCCACTTTTCAGGGAACGACATGTCTTCTGCAGGGATAAGGTCCGAGGTTCTTATTCGAACGAATCAGCTCATCCAACCCCGATCCTTGTCCTCATCAATGCTCAAAAACGGGGCTTTGCTGGCCCGGCGAGCAAGTTTTATTAGTCCCCCTCGGAAGACTCGTGGACTATACAGTCGAAGTAAATGATCAACGGTGAAGGGGTGCCCGTCGACCTTACTCACAAAAAAGCGGAAAAGGTGAACTATCCGCCAAACGGAGGGATGAACCTGACCCAATGTAACATTGTACCTTTTGCAAAAGGTGACAATAATGGGGTCCAAAGGTCCCAACATGAAGGGGTAGGTATAGATGCTCAAATATCCCTCCACGTGGGTGGTAATCGCCTCATTCGGAGAGGGGACTACCACGTCCTTGCCGACCCAGTTACACTCCGTCTTCACCCTGTCAAGGATTTTGTTTGTGATTGAGCTAATGTACCTAGCGACCGGTTCGCCCCGGCCCGGTACTGAGGAGGCCTTCTCTACCTTGAAGTCGGAGCGGGTCGAACATCCGACCGGTACGAAAGCTTTTAGAGGAGGTTCTATCAAAGTTTCCTCAACGACGACAGGCTCAACCTCTTCAGTGGATTGAGAGGAAGAAGGTTGTTGTTTTTAAGGGATGGATTTAGATGTTTTCGCCATTAGAGTTGGAGAGATGGGAAGCGAGCAAAGGGGAGTATATGAAAGAAGTTCTTGAAGAGCAGAACTACAGAAAGCAAGGGCAGGAAAATATTCAAACGACGCAAAACTTGCAAATTGAAGAATGAAGGGGCTATTTATACTCAATAAAGGCGGCGGTTCGAAACACGAGATGGGAAAGCATTAATTGGTATTTTGCAGAAATTACAGGATTTGTTGCCAGCTGGGACATGAAAGGACCTTTTTGATAGTGGCCACGTGCGTCATCATGCTGCCGTCATCCATCAACAAGACGTTTTTATGTTATCTGATTTAACGCTTCGAACTTCGTGTCGTTCTCTTTAAGTGTGTTCTCACTTAACCTAATCTTGAAAAGCGGCGGCTCATATCGTTTCTTGTCATTACTCTCCAAAAAACAAGGGGACTATCTGTATGGGGTCGGATACGATTGAGCGCATAGGAAGCACCAGTCTTGGGTTTCGAAGATCAGTGCCGATTGAGGTCGCCCTCCTGTAGATCGAGGCCGGCACTTCGGGAAGGGAAGTCCGAGGTCAGGTGTCATCGGAATAAAGCTCGAAGCCAAGGCATTCGAGATAAGATTATCAAGACCGGTCCGGGTAAAGCATCTTATGGTAAAAATATTAGATTCACATAACGGAAGGGCCAAAAATCTCGTGACATGTAAATATCTCGGCGGGGATCACGGCCCAAATCAGCAAAGGCGTTGAACCCAATAATTTTAGGGATCTTTTATCCTGTAATTAGGTCTTTTACCTTTTAAAGGATTCTTTTCTCCTCCTATATAAAGAATTCAACCTTACTGTATATGAGACAACATACGATCAATACAATAAGCTTAGCATATTTTGACTGTTTTCTTGATAAGATACTTATTTCATTCTTGTTCATTCCGTCACAGCTGAATTATTTAACTTTGGTGGTTTGTTTACTCTTTTACTTATTTAATTTAGCGTTTATTTATCGTTCATTCTTTAATTGTATCAGGCCAAGTCACGTATCCTTAATACCACGTACAAATTTAATTGTTACCTGCAATTAAGGGTAAACAAAACACAACTCTAATTTTCAAATACCATTTCTAATTTTTTTTCGAAATTTCAGAGTTTTTATGTCCAAACACCCACTTAGTAATTTTGAAAATTTTCCTCCGTTTCATGTAACTTAAAATTTATATAAGGATTTTAATTATCCAGAGAAAGGTCATTATACTGAAGGCGTTGAGTTGATTGATGTCGTTCTTCAAGTTGTTGTGTCGTTGTCGCCGGCTACTACTGCTGAGTCAGAGTTCCATAATTTCATCTCTTCCACAGCACCTCCCAAAATAATATGCTCGTCACATTTAATAGGGTACTGGACTTTTAAATAGTTCTGGTATAGATACTGGACTTCTGCCTTTAGAAGTTTCAAACTCCAGCAACATATATTGAAATTTTACCTGCAGAAATATTTTGAATTCCAAGAAAAAATCATGAGGTTTGAACTGATAAATGTTTAAAATCCAATAGTCATTTTTGGAGTTGTTTTGTTTTTTAAGTAGGGGTATTTTTCTCCAAAATTTTATTTTCACGTAAGAGTGACTACTTTGCCAATACAATGCAAAAGTTGACTAAACTTTAATAGCCAACCCAAAAAGTGACCATCTCAGCTAATTATATCCATCTATTGCATGTCTGATTTTGTAGAATGAGCTAATTCGGCCCATCAAAACCTCTTGGAGCTAAAACCATGTTCATCTTGGGCCTGTCAAATTGGAAAACAGGACATATGTTTGTGTATGGTACAAATAAAATTTTGCTAGGAATGGAGACAAAACATAAACTGAAAGAAAAGTAGCGATAAAAATAGAAGTAGAAGTATAGGACAAGAGTATAAATTACAATAGCTGAATTGAAAGGAAGCCAACTGTCCATACAAAGATTTCCTTCTTGCTAGTAGAGTGCTTAGAAAGTTGTTTATGAGGTGTACCCCTCTTTTTAACTGCTGCAAAAGACGCTTTGTAACGCAGAACAAGAGAATTACCAGCAGTGAAATTAAACATAAACCTATACTGAGAATTGAACTTAAAACAACACCTACTTGCTACCGCAAGATGCCTCTTTCTGGTTGTCATGATATTTACTTCCTTTCTCAGCCTTCTCTGACTGAGCACGAAATTTAATAAACAAAGAAATATTTTTGAAATTTGTACTTTAAAATAAATTTTAAAATTATAAGTTAAATGAGAATTTTTAAATTAAATAATTGGTAAATATGAAAAAATAATTATTCTTCTTAAGGCAGATTAAAACAAATGTGAAAGTCAAAAAGTATCTATTAATGAGTCGCTCACGCTTGAGATGAGAGAAATTTCACTTCAAAGGTAGCCTCAGCTGGTAAAACTATATTCAAAAGAGATTTTTACTTAGCTATACTAGTTTTGAAACTTATTTACCTTCTTTATTGAGGTTTTAACTTAATTACAAGTTGATATACAATTTATTGAATTCTATACAAATTAGTATTAATTGAGTATCTCTTGATTGTAGCCATATAATTTGGTAACCGAATCCCACAGTAATCCCCCTTCCCTGTTCGTCTCTCTGTGTCTCTCTCTCTCTCTCTCTCTCTCTCTCATATCTTTCTTCTATAGATCTTCTATGCTTCTCTTCTCTGTTCTCATCTCCTTTTTCTTTTCTTCTTCAGAGAATTCAATAATGGATTTGACGTCTTCGTCTATCACTATCGAACTAGTTCTTGTCCGCAGCCTCCCAAATGGATAGTCATAAAAAAAATTTGAAGCTTTGATTTTAAATTCAATTATTTAAAAATTATTATTTATTTGGATTGGGTGTTGTTACAAACGATCGAGAGAATCCTTTAGAGTTTATATCTCAATTTTGTGGATATTCGGGGAAGATTAAAGTTGATTTTCGATGAATTTTAAGACTAAGATTCGAATAGGAAGAAGATGTATTAAGGTTGTAGTATAATTATATGAAAATCTTATGAAAACTGTATTAAGCTGTATTCTGTTGTTTTTTTTTTTTTTTTGTATGAATGCCGAATGAAAATTGCAAATAAGTTGTATATTTTATGAATAGTTGTTTAAAATTTGAATTTAAGTTATATATACTTTCGTTTGCATAAAAAGTATTTATGTATCAAAATTGTATTAAAGATGTATTATAGTTGCATGAAATTTGTACGACTGTTGTATTCTGTTGTAGTTATATTATTTTTTCTATGAATATTGTATGAAAGTTGTATACATATATCAAAGTTGTGCTAAAGTTATATTATAGTTTACAATTATTTTTAAGTTGTATGATATTTTTTTGTATCTGTGAAATTTGTAAATAAGTTTCGTTACCCATTCTTATTACGTGAATAATTTCATGTTCCTGGAAAAAATGACCCAAAAATAGAGAATATTTTTTCAGCAATTGAAATATGTGGCATAAATTAAAATATGTAGCATTTTATAAAAATCGATGGCAGAAATATGTAACATAAATTGGAAGCAAATTAACAGAAGAGAAACGCGGTCAAAGCAAAGGTAGAAGGGAGAGGAGATTAAAAAAAAAGAAAAAAATGTAATTGAATCCCTTAATTAAAAGCACTAATCATTGTTTAGAGGCCTTTCAAGGGAGAATATATATAAATTATAAATAATATATCGTTATAACGAGTAAATAACAAACTTTAGAGAACTTTGGTATATAAATATGAATTATGGCATAAAAACAAAAAATTCTCTATTCAAAAGGGGCAAATGTACACAACTAAAACAATGGCCAAAGCCAGCCCGCCGAATAAGCCTTTTACATCGATAGTTTTCAAAAAAAATTGTAGCTTGAGAAAAAGTAAATAGAAATGTCATAAAGGTTTTGAGTGCTTCATGGTATAAGAGTTTGTTCGATCTTAAGTTCGACGTTAACCACTACTTGTAATTACAATATTTCATAGTGCTCACATTCTCACTCGAATAAGACAAATGCCTTTGAACTTAAAGTCACTATCCCAAACATCTTGTTAAGAAGAGGGCTATGAAGTTCAGCTTATAGTGACGATGGTATTCTTTGTTTTAGAACTTGATAGATTTTTCTATCGATTAAAGTTATTACGCTAGCTGATTAAATCTCTTCCTAACGTCTTTAGGGGCTTTGCTGCGGTGCTTCTTCGGGTGTGGTTGCAAGATGTCGCTTTCAGTTCGAAAATGTGTACGTAGATTCCTTGTACAATAGCTCTTTCTCTCTGAGACAGTGAACAGAAAGCATTCCTTAAAAATAAGTAACAATCAAATTTGTACGCGGTTTAAATGATGCGTGACTCAATTCAATACGAATGATCTAAGAATATCATAATTAAATTAAAGAGAGAATGAACGGTCAAACCAATCGCAATGTAACAATCAAGCATGGCCTTAAGTTGAATACAGAAAATCGGTCTCGAACGAACCCTCAATGCAAGCTCGTTTGCAATCAAAGAAGAGAATAACCAAAAAACACTTTGAATAATAGCTAGAAGACAAAAATGAACTTTTATTACTTTGATATGCGTGTCAATAATTTGTCCACAATAAAAAGAATTCTCCCCTTTATCTAGTAGGGGACTTTTAATCCTGATACAAGTCTAAATAAGGTAAAAATCTTCTTTTTCCAGTAAATGCCAATCTGCAGTTGATATCAAGCGGGATCTACACCGAAATATCCGATTGAGGACGAACACTACAGCTCCATACTTATCACGACCAACCGTTCCTCCTTTTCTGTGGTCTCGAAACTTTACTCGGTCCGGGTTCGTTATTTTACCGCGCCCTGTCCTAGATACATCATTCACTCCTCCCGAGTCCCGATACGAGGGGTCCTTCGACTTTGCTTATAGTTGTGTCGAACCGTGCTTCCTTCTTATTTTCTTATCGAGGAATCGGGGGAACTTTGCTCCCGATTTTACCCGTACACAGGTAATCCCCTGCTTTTCGGAGAGCAGATTTATTGGAGCGACAGAAACGATTAATCATGCATTGACTACTCATTCTCTATAAAAGCTTCGGTCCCCTTTTTTTCACTTTTTACTTTCCGATTCCAGAACTCCTTCATTTACCCCCGAACTTTGCACTTATTATTAACCCTTCCAAATCTTCATACACTGTTCCATATATCTTCATACTTTTATCTTTCCATCTTCAAATCTTCATACTTCATCTTTAAATCTTCAAGTTTGACCTTCAAATCTTCATCCTCACCTTCAAATCTTCATATTTCCCGGAATTCGATAGCGAAAACTTCGAAATCTGTGCCTCAACAGACCATCCCTTCAACTTCTAACCCGGGCACGGATGCTGAGGTGGGCGTACCTAAAGTGACTCCGGAACCTCCCTTGAAGAACTTCATCCCCCGAAGCTGCTCCATTGAAAATGGCTTCAAGGTCGAAATAGCCTCCAGTTAATAGGATCGAGGCAAGGAGGTATGGAGGTACATGTGCTCCATTACCGAGGATACGCTCCCTACAACTTGGGCGGACTGTAATTTGGAGGGTAAAGAAGGGGCCGTCCCTGGTTCCGATGAGGACATTACCACTCATGTGGAGGGGTGTCTAAGTATTTACATTTACCCCTTCACACTTGCACCGGTGGATCCCATAATCCTTAACTTTTGCAAAAGGTACCAGGTCTGCCTCGGGTAGATTCACCCGTCCTTTTGGAGGATCTTAATCCTCCTCCGCCACTTTGTCAACAACACTGAAGCACCTCGATTTACCGTCGACCACCTGCTTCGTCTCTACAGTCCCCGAGTTTTCCAAGAGGGGGGAGGGAGGCTAATCAAGCTCGTTCGTCGGGCAAGTAAAGCTCCATTTTCAAGCATCGATGAAGATAGGAAACAAGGCTGGCGGGGGAGATTCGTTCGGGTAAAAAACGAGGATCTCATTCCCTCCGAGTTCTTGCCGTTCCCTGAAAATTGGAACTTAGCCAGTAAGTTTCTTTCCCTTTTGAGTAAGAATTTCTTTTTTTCTTCTTTCTTATTACCTGCTTCTAAAATCGTGCAGCGGTTTCCCGACTCCGCAACGCAGTTTCCCACTTCAAAGATTTGGTCGAGGGGATTAACAAACAACTATCGTACTCTGAGAGCGAATGACAAAAACTCTCAAAGTGCGAGTGAGAGGCCTGTTCCCATGGTGAGTGCTCCCCCCGACCGGACTACTCTCATACTCAACTGTCATTTCCAATAAATTCTCTATCTTTCATAGGTTTGCCCAAGACCACTGAGCTTCAGGAATTGGACGAGGACGAGGCTCCGTCCTCACTCGATAAAACTTCCTTCGGGACAACCTGGAGCTGCTGCAAAGGAGGAGAAAAAGAGAAAAAAGAGGAAATCTTCAGGCTCATCGGACGTGGACGCCAAGGCCAAGAAGAAAAGGGTAGTAGTTCAGGCCCGAAGAAATAACGAAAAGCATACTCGGGCTAGGGTACCGGGACCCGACTCCCTTTTCTGGCTCAGAGATTACCCTAATGATGACGATCTCGAGTTCGTCACCCATGGGTCGGCCGTCGATGAAGAAGAGTGGGCGACGATCGAGGGAAGTGACCAGGAGGTTGACCCCTCCTTGGCTCGAGAGCCCAAGGATAAACGGTGGCTGCAGCATCCCGAGAAGCCACTCTTGCCCCGAGGGAAGCTGCCAGTGTTATTGACATTACGGAGTCGCTATCTGATACAGAGTATTTATTTGACGAGGCTCAAGCTGTCAAAGAGAAGCCCAGCGAAACATCTCGGGCCGCAGACGAGGACCTCAACATGTTCTTTGAGGGTGTGGACATCGGCGTATTGGAGGATTATTCCGGTTTCGGTCACCTAGAGATCCCGAAAAAAGATGTGCTGCCGGAAGTAGGTGGGCCGAGCTTGAGTCGAAGCTAGTGAGGCAGTTCCCTGCTTTGAGTGTAGATCCCGACCGCAAAAGAAGGATCATATTTACAATCCCAGCAGATACATGGGTTATGTCTGGACTCGTTATAGTAGCCAGCTATCTTCGTTGTTTGGTGACTGAAGAGGATCAGGCAAGGATTAATGAAACTGGACCTCTTCAACGAGGCACAACAGGCACTGAATCGGGCATGTTTCCCTTCCTCTGTGTCCTTCGTATAGTTTATTTAACCTTAGCATGTCTTCATGATCTCATTTATTTTTTGTCAGGCTTCAGTGCTTCATCATGAAAGCTTCCACCGGTCTCGGATGGAAGTTAGCTAGCTCGAATTCGAGCTCAAGGAGCAAGCTCGGTAAAAGGACATGTACAAGGCTCTCAGCGAGCAAAAAGACGAGGCCCTCAAGGACCTCCCCATTCTCCAAGACAAGCTGGAAAAAGCTCGAAAGGAGGCTTCATCCGAGAAACGGGAGCATGCCGAACTGGTTGAAGTTAAGGATATTTTAGATTAAAAATGAGAGGTTGATTGTAGTAGCTAACGACGCAACCTTGCAGGTCCAAGAGAAGGTAGACCTGATTGACCAGCTCCGAGCCGAGATGAATGAGCTTAAAGCGTCGGCCGAGACGTTGAGGAACATGATGGACCTTCTGGCCTCGGAAAATAAGGCCACCAAGGAAGAGTTGGCATCGGTCCAGGACCAACTCCGGGTGATGAGGGAAAAGGCCGACAAGTGGTCTTGGCTAAATGATGAGCTCCGAGCTCAAATAGGTTCAGCCGTTTCAGAATGGGACGATCTCGACCAGGAGTATACTGCTTTGAAGTCTAAGTTAGAGGCGGCTTCAGCCGATTCCTCCGAGGTCGAGGAGATTCTGGCTTAGTACATGAATGATGTGGAGATATCCGAGGCCCGCTTAATAACAAAGGTCGAGCACATAAAGTGGCTATCCGGGAGGGATACCCTCTAGGAGATTCACGCTCGGGGGTTGGATCTGTCAGCTGAGATTGAACAGGCCAAGAGGCTCAAGGCCGAAGCTAAAGCAATACATAAGCTCGAGGATTCCAGTACTGAGTCGGGCTCTGGTGAAGACTTGGCAGAGATGCCTTAGCTTATCTTTTGGTTTCCTTTGTACATTTCTTTTTGTTTATTTTTATGTAGTTTTATCATGCCTTTGTAAATATTTTTGGAATATATACAAAATTTTCCTTTTGGCTACACTGCATCTTTTGTTTTTCAGATCAATCTGCAACTCTTTATTTGAAGAGTGTCATTAATGTCTTAGCGTAATCTGGAGTGCTCGTTCCCCAGAATAATACTTGGCAAAAATGAAGCCTTTTAAGATACTTGAAATTTTAGCCATACACGACAGTGTTTTACTGAGGGAAACCTTTTAATAAGTTTTAATCATATGTAAGGACCTTACTTTCTGAGTATGGACTTGGACGTCTCCAAACCATTTTGAGTTGGCCGTAGACTTTCATATTCGGGCCCAACCTAATAGGCTCGATGCCCTCGGGATTCGATAGCCCGAGCTGTCCTATCTTCTTATAGGACAACGGTTCCCGACTCGGGGTGGCCGTAGGCTCAAAGTATTTAGGATTCGTTATTTGTTTTAAGTAACTCAAAAAATATATCAATGGTGTAAATGCAACATGATAAAATATAAAGGGCAACTTTCTTTCATTACTTTGCATGTATAGTACATAATCAGAGACGCATAAGCTTTCTGCCTTAGCAAGAACGAACTACATGGGTACGACTCATTTGACCGTTTGACTCTTACAACGAATTCTAATAATCGAGCCTTGTCTTTTAATATCAAATAATAACACCTTATAAAGATCATAACTTTTTGGGGAGGAGGGGGGGTAATGGCCCTAGTATTTGAGACCGAACTTGTGAGGGCTCGAATACTGTCGGTCCAGTACGGGTGATCGGCAACTCTGGCTTTAGGCCGGCCTTTGAAACTAAGGTAGCACGTTTTACTGTTGCCTCGTTAAAAACATTGCTGTAAAACTCACTTTGGGAAAATGGTTCACGGGAAAAAGAGTACAACATGTGCTTTTAGACCTAATTGTCACATTTGCCCTTGGCTAAGACGTACATAAGTTAGTCCATAGGATAACAAATTTCAAAAGGGAACTGTGTTCGTACCTTAGCAGTAGTATCTCTTTATGTGTGCCATGTTCTAGTTTTTCGGTAGGTTTTCGCCATTTCCTGACTCGAGTTTATACGAACCTTTCCCGATTATTCTAGCAACTCTATGTGGTCCTCCCAGTTTGGGCCTAGTTTCCTGTCGTTTGGGTTCTTGGTTTGTAACGTTACTTTCCTTAACACCAAGTCCCCGACTTAGAAATACTGAAGGTTAGCTCTTCGATTGTAGTACCTCGCCACTTGCTTCTTTTGGGCGGCCAACCAGACTAGGACGGCTTCTCGCCTTTCGTCCAATAAGTCCAAACTCATGGTCATGGCCTCGCTGTTTGACATTTTAGTAGAATACTGGAACCTTAGGCTCGGTTCCCCCACCTCCACCGAGGTTAGGGCTTCCGCGCCATAGACTAAAGAGAATGGGGTCACACCAGTACTTGACTTTGAAGTCGTTTGGTATGCCCACAAGATTTCGGGCAAGATTTCCTTCAACTTTCCCTTCGTATTGGTCAATCTCTTTTTCAAGTTTTGTAGTATAGTTTTTTCATTGAATCCTCTTGTCCTTTCCCACTAGGGTGGTAATGTGTTGATAATATCTTTTTGATCTTATGGTCTTCGAGAAACTTGCTTACCTTACTGCCGACGAACTGTTTCCTGTTGTCGCAAACGATCTCGACTGGTATCCCAAATCGACATATTATGTGATCCCAAATAAATTCGGTGACCTCTTTCTCCCGAACCTTCTCGAATGCCTGAGCTTTGACCCACTTGGAGAAATAATCGATCATGAGTAGTATGTATTGGGCTTTACCGGGCGCCCATGGCAGGGGACATCCCTCATTTCATAAATGACCATGGAGGTAGGACGGGGTGAAGCATCTCTCCTAGTTGATTAATCATTGGGGCATGTCTTTGACACTCGTTGCATTTTCTACGAAGTCTTTCGCATCTTTCTCCATCTTGTTCCAGTAATAACCGACTCTGATTAATTTCTGAACCAGGATTCTACTCCCGAATGGTTCCCCTAAGTGCCCTCGTGGACCTTTCTCATGGCATAGTCAGTCTCCCCCGGGCCTAAGCACCTAGCCGATGGGCCAAAAAAGGATCTCCTGAACAATTTTTTTTCGACCAAGCAGAACCTGGCAGTTTTGGTGCGCAGGGCTCTTGACTCATTGGGGTCCAATGGCAATTTTTCTGTCTTCAGGTAACCTATGTATTCGTTTCTCCAACCCCAAGTCAAGCTTGTCGAGTTTACCTCGGCATGACCTTCTTCTACCATCGAGTTCATCAGTTGTACCACTGCCCCGGAGTCGAATACATCGGATTCGACAGACGACCCCAAGATGGGCAATGCATAGGCCTTGCTATTTTGATCCCGAGGTACATGCTGTAGAGTCCATTCCTTGAATTGGTGTAACGTCACTTGTAACTTATCAAAGTACCTCCGCATCCATTCCTCTTTTACTTCAAACATCCCATTGACCTGATTTACGACAAGGAGGGAGTCACATTTGGCCTCGATCACTTCAGGCCTCCAGGCTCTTAGCCAGTTCTAGACCTGCAATCATAGCTTCATACCCAGCTTCTTTTTTAGTCAATTTTACATTTCTAATAGACTACCTACTTTCGTTACCCGTGGGTGGTTTCAATACGTTATCGAGCTCGGACTCAATTGCATTGGAGACACCATCCTTGAATAGGGTCTAGATCCCCGGACTAATCCCCGAAGTGAGAAGTAATTCCTTCTCTACCTCGGGTACCAAGGCCGAAGTAAAGTCCGCCACAAAGTCTGCCAAAATTTGAGGTTTTATAGCGGTCTAGGGTTTGTACTCGATATGGTACCAGCTAATTTCTACCATCCATTTGGCCAAACGACCTGAGAGCTTGACTTATGCATGATATTCCTCAGTGGGTAAGAGGTTACGTCACATATGGGGTGGTATTTAAAGTACGATTTTAATTTCCTAGAAGCGCTTAATAAGGTGAGCGCTTATTTTTTTAAGTGCGGATACCTTATTTCGGCATCGCCCAGGGTTCTACTAACATAATAAATAGGAAATATGTACCTTCTTCTTACCAGACTAGGACACCACTTACTACCACCTTGAAAATTGCCAAGTAGAGGTATAACTGTTTGTCCGCTTTTGGGGTGTGCAGCAAGGGAGGGCTCGATAGGTATCGCTTGAGTTCTTCTATAGCTCTTTAGAACTCCGATGTCCAAGAGCAGTTGTTCTTCTTTTTCAATAGTGAGAAAAATCAATGGCTCTTATCGGACGATCTCAAAATAAACCGGCCCAACGTGGCTATCCGCCCGGTCAGTCTTTCTACTGCCTTAATGTTGTTGACTAAGGTGATGTCTTCTATGGCCTTTATTTTGTCCAGGTTGATCTCTGTTCCTCGATTAGATACCATGAATCCGAGAAACTTGCCCGAGCTGATCCCGAAAGCACATTTCTCCGGATTTAGCTTCATGTTGTGCTGAAGGTCTCCTGCAAATATTTCAAATGATCCTCTACCCGTAGGGACTTAATCAACATATAGTTAATATAAACTTCCATTGATTTCCATATTTGTTCTTTGAATATCCGGTTAACTAGGCGTTAGTATGTGCCACCGGCATTCTTTAGTCCGAACGACATTATGTTATAACAGTGGGTGCAGAATTTGGTTATGAAAGAAGTCTTTTCTTGATTTCCTGGGTCCACCGAAATTTGGTTGTATTTGGAATAGGCGTCAAGAAAATATAGTCTCTCGTGTCCGGCCATCGCGTCGATCATTAGATTGATGTTAGGCAAAGGGAAAGAGTCCGTCAGACACGCCTTGTTTATATCCTTATAGTCTATACACATCCTAAGTTTTTTTCCTGTTTTAGGTACGACTACTACGTTAGCTAACCAATCCAGGTATTTAACTTCCCGGATGGAACCTATTTTCAGAAGTTTAGATATCTCGTCCTTGATGAATGCGTGTTTAATCTCGGACTGTGGCCTTCTCTTTTGCTTAACTAGATGGAACTTTGGATTCAAGCTTAATATGTGAGTTGTTACCTCTGATGGAATCCCTGTCATGTCTAGATGGGACCAAGCAAAACAACTGGCATTAGTTTTAAGAAAATTAATAAGTTTTTTTCTGAGCTCGGGGGTTAATCCTGTGCCCAGGTATATCTTTTGATCCGGTGGGTGCTCGATCAATATAACCTGCTCCAACTCCTCGATCATTGATTTGGTGGCGTCGGTCTCATCGGGTGCTATAAAAGTTTTGGGGACGATGTAATCATCTTCATCGTCCGCTTCGTGCTCCTTCTGTTTTTCCCGCTCGATTGAGGCTGATATCATTGATTGCTATTTAGTCTCTTTTCTTGTCGGGTTGCGCCCGGATCCGTTTCCCCTCTGATCCGCACCATACGACTAGTATCGATCTTGGATCGACCTTGGCTCCTGATCGATGATTCTCTTAGACCTGTCATTGGCTCTGTTGGGATAAACAGACCCTGAAGAAGCCCCGAGTTGGTCATCCTCGACTTTGATCTTCAATTGATACCTGTTGTGGAAATCGGCCCAGGTGATCGTCGGGTACTTCACCAACTCTTGTTTTAACTGCTGAGAAGCCACGAAACTTCAGGGGATGAGCCCTTGAGTAAATACTTGAACTTCCCAATCATCCGCGACTGGGGGTAGATCCATCTGTTCCATCTAGAACCTCGACACGAACTCCCTAACCATCTCGTTATCCCTTTGCTTGACCTTGAAAAGGTCTGACTTCCTCTTCTCAACCTTGATAGAGCCGACATGGGCCTTTACGAAAGCATCTGCAATCATAGCAAATGAGTCAATAGAATTTGGAGGCAAGTTGTGATACCATATTGTTGCTCACTTGGACAAGGTTTCCGCAAATTTTTTTAGCAACACCGAATTAATCTCATCGCCTTCCTGGATTCCCCTTGATTGCGCATGTATAGGAGGTTACATGTTCAATTGGATCCGTGGTCCTATTATACTTGGGAATGTCGGGCATTTGAGACCTCTACGGGATCGACTTCGGTATTGCATTCGGTGGGAAAGGCTTCTGAATGAACTTTTTGGAGTCTGGCCCCTTCAATATTGGTGGTGCTCCCTGGGTCTGATCGACCCTGGAGTTATAGGTTTCTACCTTCTTGTCGTTGGCCTCTAGATTTTTCTCGCCAGGCTATACCCGTCTTGTCAACGCTTCGAGCATCTTTATCACCCTGGAGGTTTCCCCAGGCCCGAATTCGCCCGGTTACACGGCAACTTGTTCATCCCTTCGAGTATTTTCCCTGGTCCACTCGGACTCAACCCTCTTAGGGGCGTGGCTCTAGTTCTGTAACTGCACTATTGCTGTTTGCTGAGCTTGCAACATTTTGAAAATCAGTCGCAAGCTCACCCCAACATTTCGAAAATGAGCCACAAGCGAACCGATGGTCGAGGTGCCCCGCGAATGCTGTTTTCGGGGTCAGTTAGTAGATTGATGTTGATGGCAACTTATGAGTTAGCAACAACCGGGTCGGCAGCTGAGACACCATTGGGATCGATAGGGGGTACATCATCGCTAGTATCACGTTATTATTCTCGTCGTGGTGGTCTGACTCAGCGTCAACGTTCAAGTGGGAAGACTGAGAATTTTACATCCTTGGACTAACCTGGAATCAAAACTTTAAATAATAAGCGTAAAACAGGGTGTGCTATGGAGATTCGTATCAAATCACCACTATACCTTAGTCCCACAGTGGGCGCCAAACTGTTTACCTTTAAAAATGAGTAACAATTAAGTTTGTACGCGGTTTAAAGGATATGTGATTCAATTTAATACAAATGATCTAAGAAGGTCAAATAATTAAATTAAAGAGAGAATGGACGGTCAAACCAATTGCAATGTCATAATCAAGCGTGGCCTTAAGTTGAACACTGAAAATCAGCCTCGAACGAACCCTCAATGCGAGCTCGTTTGCAATCAAAGAAGAGAATAACCAAAGAACAATATGAATAATAGTTAGAAGACAAAAATGAACTTTTATTGCTTTGATATGCGTGTTAACAATGTGCCCACAATAAAATGAATTCTCCCTTTTACATAGTAGGAGAATTTTAATCCTAATACAAGTTTAAATAAGGTAAAATTCTTCTTTTTCCGGTAAACGCCAATCTGCAGTTGATATTGGGCGGAATCTGCCGCGTAATTTCAGGGCAAATATTATGGCTCCCTACTTATCACGACCAATCGTTCCTCCTTTTCTCGTGGTCTCGAAACTTTACTCGGTCTGGGTCCGTTATCTAGCCGTGTCCGATCCTAGATACATCGTTCACTCCTCCCGAGTTCCGATGCCTGGGGTCCTTCGGCCTTACTTATAGTTGTGTCGAGCCGTGCTTTACTCTTGTTTCTTTATCCGAGAATTGAAGGAAACTTTATCCCCAATTTTTACCCGTACACACATAATTTTACACCTACAAAATAAATGAACCCCACACGTAAATGGGCATTTTAATGATCTAAATAAATAAAAGTATTACTTCGATTCAACACATATAAAAATCAAAAACATATTTCGCGTCATCCTATTAATTTTCTTAAAAGCACCGAAGGTCAATTGTAAGACATATTAAATTCTTCACATTAAGTTGTACGATTTCTAATCGAAAATATTTGTAGAAACCCCCTTTTTTAATCCTTGAAGATAATCTTCAAAAAACATTTATTTTGTTTATTTCACTTGAAAATTTCACTAATTTGATAGGGACCCTAAACTTTTTCAAGGCTAAAAGTGGGTTCGAGACCTACCCTTAATACAGTTGAGGACCTAATTGAAAATGAAATGAACCTTGTAAAATTCTCATGTAACTAGGGAAAGGACTTCAAGCTTTAGTCAAGACTGAAGTGGGCTGGGTATAAGAACTCATTATTAAGTTTAATAGGTGGTCCTATACAAGACAAATTGACAAATTTCTATTATATAGAAAAGAAAAAGATGGTCGATCAGGGGCATAATTGTCATTTTAACTACCATTTTATTTTTTAAACCTATAATTTCGTGGCATTATCTCCTACACAAAAACCCTGACAAAACTCTAGAATTGTCCGTCACTTTTCTCTCCTTTTTACTCACAATTACCAGCATAACTGTGAAGCACTTCTCTGCATTTCCTTTTTCTCATCTAGGTTAGTAAACTTTTCCCTAATCTTCTTCTCTTTCTTTTCAAAAATTTCGATTTCATGTTGTTATCGTTGTTGTCGTAGTAACAAAGGGTAAACTATTTAATTTGTGTCTTTTTGTGTAGCTTTTTGGCTAAGAACATTTGGAGTTTTCAAGTTAAGGTTTCCTAAAGTGAGAATCTAAACATTAAAGAATTAGACCCATTTTAGGATAAACTTATTTTGATGTTCTTATTGTCTGGTTCCGCAATTATATGATAATGGAGAAGATTCTTATTTTTTTTTTCTTTTCTTTTTGGACTTAGAAGACAATTCCAATTAGGACGGATGATGTTGACTATTTTTTACTTAGATCAAACCAGATACGGGAACTCAAAAAATTGGTTATATAATCAAAGGGCCTACTAATAGATGTGAGTTTGGGAAGTTTGAAAGTTGTAAAAAGAAATTGCAGAAGTTATTCCTTAAAAAGAAGTCACATGAACTTTCAATCTTTTGCAAATGACTTTCCCTTTTCTTAATCAAGTTTGTTGTCTCTCATTCATCTCTTCTATTAGTAATGAAATTTTTTTGTACCCCAATATTTATAAATTCAAGACATGTATATGTCTTTTATATACATATTTATCATTTATCATAGTAAATTAAAAAAATGTATGTTTCTTACTTTAATTGCTAAAATGTAAATTTATTGATTTGATTAGAGTATCATACACAAGTAATCTTTGAGTGTATATATTTAAATTTCAAAATATGATTTTCTTCTAATTTTTTCCCAAACCTCATAAGATTCCCACATATCATGTCTGATATATATTAGCGGTCGTATTTGAAGGAGATTGTTTCTGCCAAACTACCTTTCCAATGTTTGGCAGAAAGAGTTTGTGTTCAAAAAAATTGTATTTGAAAGAGTTTGAAATTTATTTGTGTTCTGAATTTGATTAATTCAGGATTTGAGTTTGAACTTTCTTTGGCTTTCCAATGTGGCAGAACATAGTTTGAATTTTCTTTGGCTTTCCAATGTTCTTTAGCTTTACCCACTTCCTTTTATTTTTTTTAGTGTCGAAAGGTTATCTGGAAAGTTTATTTGTGACAATTGAAAGTAGATAAGGATGAACAAACAGATCATTGTAGTAATTTATTTGCTTTAGAAGACTTTGAAAAATTACCCTTCAAAATTTTTAATGGACAACCTAATTGCTACAAGTTATCATTTACGTCGATGGAAAAGGCAACCTTCGAATAATAATCAGCAAGTTCATAAATTTAAGTAGTTTTAATATTTGTAGTATTACATGAGGAGCAGAAAAAATAATTTGAAATTGAAAAAAGAAATGGGTTAAGTATTTTAGATGATGTTAGTGTATCTGGTATGTATAATAATGGCTACTTGCGGTTAAAATGTAATTCGAATAAGTTTGAAAAAATCAAGTGGGTGTGAATATTACACCTAGATTATACTCGATTTATTTCATTTTCAACCCTTTCTTCAAGACATTTCTTTCACCATTATTATTATATACTCCTTTTGTAAATCAAAATATTCTCTTCATTCTGAGTTAGAAGAGAGACAAATCAAAACACTTTATAGAATATAAATTTGTTGGGTATTAATAAACACCTCAAGTACAATAAATTAAGAGCTTTTGTTCTGTCATGTTTTTATTCAACTTTCTTAAAATTTATTTCTTGATGTTCTTCTGTTGTACTTGTGCAAGTTGATAAAAAGTGAAGTTGGAAGGGTTCTTCAAATCTTTCAAATTGTACAACAAAATACATGCACATTTGCATTCCATCTATTATATTGGAACTGATCCAAACAATGAGGATGTTAAGATAAACAATATACTACATGTCTCCTATTGGTGTAATTTTTGGATATGATTTAGCTTTTTTGGGTTGCGGTTGCCTATTATTGACACCTTACTGTTTTGTTTTATTTTATTTTTCATAGAGGTTTTGCTCTCCATCTCCATTGTGATAACTGTCTGTTTGTGTATTTTAGTAGCCAATCAGTGTATGGTGAGTATTGCTCTTCTACTGTATTTGCTTCTTAGCCGTTTTTCATTTATTTATTTTTATTGTTTTTTTATGAATAAAGAGATTTACTAATTTTATTTNCGATTATTGAAATTTTGATGTGGGTCTTAGAGTCGTATTTTGATTTCTATTTGGCATATTGGCATTTGGTTATTACATTTCTTCTCTACTTGTAATTTTCTTGGATATATACATGATTTGCTGCATCTCTTCTCTATTTGATAACTCCGGGTTGTGTACGTGCCTTTGGGCATATCTTCTTTATATTCCACCTTACTTGATGAGATGACAGTACATATCTTCTCTATATGTGAATCCGTGTGACCTGACTTGTTTAATCACACATATCTTCTCTATATGCAAGTTTGATGATTTAACAATATTCGGCGCATATCTTCTCTATATGCTGGATTGTTAATTGAAAAATAGAGCATGTTACATTACTGTCATGACCTAAAATCCAACTAGTCGTGATGGCACCTAACCTCCAATCGCTAGGTAAGCCAATTAGAAATCATCCAATTCAAATAAGATTTACTAAGAGAAGTAATGATAATAAAAACTTTTATACAAAAATCCCAAGGACCGGTAGTACAAATCATGAGCTTCTAAGACTAGAGTTTACAAAGTTGGTATGAAATAAATACATCATCTGTTCAAAATATACATAAACAGACTTTTATAAATCTAAAGCTACCATGGACGAGAGGCAGCTACAACTAGAACGCAAGTACATCCATAAGTCCAGCTCCCCCCATACACAACATAACTCCAAAATCTGCCCGCATGGTACATAAAGGTAGTATGAGTTTAGCTTTACCCACTTCCTTTTATTTTTTTTAGTGTCGAAAGGTTATCTGGAAAGTTTATTTGTGACAATTGAAAGTAGATAAGGATGAACAAATAGATCATTGTAGTAATTTATTTGCTTTAGAAGACTTTGAAAAATTACCCTTCAAAATTTTTAATGGACAACCTAATTGCTACAAGTTATCATTTACGTCGATGGAAAAGGCAACCTTCGAATAATAATCAGCAAGTTCATAAATTTAAGTAGTTTTAATATTTGTAGTATTACATGAGGAGCAGAAAAAATAATTTGAAATTGAAAAAAGAAATGGGTTAAGTATTTTAGATGATGTTAGTGTATCTGGTATGTATAATAATGGCTACTTGCGGTTAAAATGTAATTCGAATAAGTTTGAAAAAATCAAGTGGGTGTGAATATTACACCTAGATTATACTCGATTTATTTCATTTTCAACCCTTTCTTCAAGACATTTCTTTCACCATTATTATTATATACTCCTTTTGTAAATCAAAATATTCTCTTCATTCTGAGTTAGAAGAGAGACAAATCAAAACACTTTATAGAATATAAATTTGTTGGGTATTAATAAACACCTCAAGTACAATAAATTAAGAGCTTTTGTTCTGTCATGTTTTTATTCAACTTTCTTAAAATTTATTTCTTGATGTTCTTCTGTTGTACTTGTGCAAGTTGATAAAAAGTGAAGTTGGAAGGGTTCTTCAAATCTTTCAAATTGTACAACAAAATACATGCACATTTGCATTCCATCTATTATATTGGAACTGATCCAAACAATGAGGATGTTAAGATAAACAATATACTACATGTCTCCTATTGGTGTAATTTTTGGATATGATTTAGCTTTTTTGGGTTGCGGTTGCCTATTATTGACACCTTACTGTTTTGTTTTATTTTATTTTTCATAGAGGTTTTGCTCTCCATCTCCATTGTGATAACTGTCTGTTTGTGTATTTTAGTAGCCAATCAGTGTATGGTGAGTATTGCTCTTCTACTGTATTTGCTTCTTAGCCGTTTTTCATTTATTTATTTTTATTGTTTTTTTATGAATAAAGAGATTTACTAATTTTATTTATAATATAAAGTTATAGGGTTTAAATTAGTGGCGGATTATTATTGACACCAAGGCTTCACAGTAATGTGGTGAGATTTTATAACTCATAGAGATACCATATAATACATGTGATGAAATAGTACCCATTATGAAATTTTTTTCTTACTGCAGTAAATGTCAGTATAACCAAGGACTCTACGATAGATCTCACACTTCTTTATTATGCTCTCCAGAAATATAGAGTATTATTATTGAGGATAATTTTATTGTCTTGAATTGTTGTAGAAGAAAATTCATAGTTATTTTGGACCACTGTTGAACACACTTCTGTTGCTTCTTAATGTTACTGTAGATGCCTTTGCTGCTGTTTTGCCATGTAGTTGAAGCCACTTTTGCAGCTATTTTTTGTGGTTAAAGTTATTTTGCTGCTATTTTTGACGCGGTTGAAGCCATTTTGCTGCTACTTTAAAATGAGGTTAAAGCCTTTTTTGCTGCTATTTTCTACATGTGGTTGAAGCCCATTTTTTGCTGGTGCAATATTAGGTTAGCTTGCCTATTTACTATCTATCTATGATACTCTATCATCTCCCATATTACTCTACTAACGCATTCTTCATGGTCTATTATCACATCAATGCCCCTTGCAATATATCCTTTCTTTTAAAAGATAATTTGCAAAAAAATGCATCTAAAAGCAGAGAATTATTTCTTTGATAACAGAAGGTCTACTTATATTTATCTGGTAGAGAGACACATTTCTAGGCTGGAAACAATGTATTAAAAAGAATCTGTTGCATTAATATTGTCCTAAAACTTAGTACATTCTGTTATCTGGGTGCTAAAACTTGATCTCTTTTCCATGATTCTGCATATGTTCAATACTTTTTGTCGGACTGCAAAGAAGAACAGCAATTACAATATGGAGAAGGAATCACCTTTTGTTAATATAAATAGAACTCTCATGGATGTACAAATTGCATCTACTTTCGAAGGAGAATGCATCTTCTTTTGTGAATAGTATTCTCATGAATATTAGCTTTCTTTGCTTTTAAGACAATTCTCAAATATTGGCCCCATTATATATCTCATTTTTGGGTTATGTTCGGGTCTGAATGTGCTTAAGTTCTTATACTAGAAGAGTTTTTAGCCATATTTTGTATGTTATGATCCTATGGTCCAACCTTGTCGGTCTCATTATATGGAAGTGTCTTAAGCTGTATTTTTCAATGTTGTTCGATAATCTCATGATGATCTGGGTAAGATGTTTCTTTGAAAGCCTTTGGAATTATTTGGTGGGTCTCAAGAATGAACATTATCAACTATATAGCGATCTCTGTTTTGTCTTCTATGGTGTTGCTCTCATTGGACTGTCCTTAGATAAAGTAGATCATGGCGTGAAAACCATGTTATGACCTTTCAAAGCAGTTTATTTTTTGATTCCAAAGGAAAGAGTGGAAATTAGAGGACATCTTCTCTGCATTTTCATATCAAAGCAAAATTAATCACATATAATGATTCCAGGCTTTACATTATTAGGCCCGTGCTATGTACGGGCAATTATCATCTAGTAATATATAGAAAAGGCTTGTTGGTCGATCAAGGGCATAAATGCCATTTTACTTTTTCACTTAATTTTTTATGTATAACTGGGTGGCTTTGCCCCAAATTGAATTGCCACGTACTCCTCCTTTATTTTGCTTTATTTGTTGCTCAAAAATCTTCTGCAGCTTTTCTGTTCATCGTGTCTGGATTTGATATTTGTCATTTAATTTCAAATTGATAGTGATTTGGACATTTTGTTTATGATTAATGTGATTTTACTTCCGTTTCTCTATTCTGCGCGACATGTGTTCATCTCAGTGGGATAATTGGCTTCATACAACTCTTTTCTTTTTCTTTTTCCGTCTCTGTTCTTCTATTCCCTCTTTTGCCTCCTCTCACTCTATTCCTATATCTGTATGTTTCTTTCTTGAATTTCAAAATTTAGCTTCTTCGTTCTTCCTATGGTGTTCATGTTTTAAAGTGTAAGCTCTTTATTTTGGTGTGTTTTTTCTTCAATTCATTTTTTGCTGACTGGATGTTTACATTGAAATTTCTACATGCATGCGAGTATTTTTTTCGTTGATTTTTATATTGTATTTTCACTCTCAGATTGATTTTCCCCCTTTTGAGTAATACTCACAAACACTATATTAATAGGTATTTGGATGCTCTTTCTTTTTTAACTGCACAATTTCGTGCTAAAATATATACGTATTAAATTTGAAGCTGCTCCAAAAAAGTTATTTGTAGTGTCTGCTGATTTCTGTTCTGTGTTTCATTTTATGTGAGGATGAGGATGTAACATTGCCTCGCAGTCAAATTAATGATTGATTAATCTGTTTTTATGCTCAAACATTGCACGTATGGATAGTCCTCCACATACCTATGAGGTAGCAATACGATGCTCTATTACATGCAGCATTCATTACTAGATTTCTCTTAGTTGTTTCAATTTTCTTTTTCCTTATCTGCATTTTTCTTCTGTTTCTCCATGTCCTTGCCCCTTATTTTGCACCATCCTTTATGTACTTTATGTTTGATAAGAACACTAGAGAGGACATTGAATGTTGTAGGGTTCTTTTTATCCACAAAATAAAGTTGGAGTTTGGTGAATATTGACAGAGAATGTGAATGGCAGGAAAGTTGGATGAAAGTCAGACTCTAGAAGAAGTTTGTTGGATTTTTTGAAGAAGTTGGGGACCCTCCGTTCTCTGCGATACAGAGATTGCCGCTGTTGTTTTCTTTATTAGGTAAGTGATCTCTTTTTGTTCAGTACAAGGTGCTTTTTTTATGTTCCTGAAGTAATTTTTTCTCATTTAATTTCTCATTCTTGAGGAAGCATATTTTTAAGATAAGAAGTTGAAACTTGGAGACATTCTAAAACATGACATGATAATTTAATCTGAAGATAACTAATAAGGTGGAAACCCAAAAAATAAAATATTAAATATTCCATATGGATGTTGCTTCTCACTGCTTACTTTGCTTATTTGAATTTTCATTGTTGCCCTTTTGTGGATTTTCTAATGTGTAGCCACTTTAGCATTTTCTGCACGAACTCATTGAATTATTTAAGCTTTTTAACATTATTGAACTCCTTGACCAGTTGTGAAATAATGACCTTAACTTTAGGAAAGACCAAGTAAGATTTGTTGTGTGAGAAAAAAGACTAAGCAGTAGAATTGGCAGCAGTCACCAATGAATCAAAATGAGGGATATGTTAGAGATATAACATAGCCTCCCCTATATGACATTCATGTATTTATCAAGATACTAAGCACGCAATAATATTAAGTTCTATCTATTATGCTTAAGGAGGGTATTGATATTCTAAGTACCTCGATACAAAGCTGATAAACTATTTAGGACCCCCCCTCCCCCCAAAAGGTAAAATCAACTACTGTGGGGTGCTCAAGTGTGGTTGATAGTGTCTTATAGCTCTTGGTGATTTACCTTTAAGACAAAAAAACATAAAATCTTAAAATGGATTAAGTGTGTAGGAAGTTGAGCGGTTAATTAATCGTTGATTGGGTAGAATTTTAGATGTTTGGAGCATTATATGAGGAGTAAAAAATGATTGCATGTTGCGAATTTGTTTATGTTGTTTCTTGAATATACTAATAAAAGAAGAGAAACAAATGCTCTGCTATAATTATTATCATGCTGAATTATTTCTTTGTTTCTTTGAGTTGGAAATGAAAAAGAGAATTGGGTGAAGTAGTATGGTTTTAGTGTATCAAGTAATTGAATATATAAAATGATTGCTTTTTCTTAATTTGTGAACTAGAATTTTCTTATATGAACTGTATAATTTTATTTGTTACTTCCTATTGCAGCAGAGTTATAGTGCGGACTGTGATCTTTCTATCAGATGTCATTACTTACCAATATTTAATATGAACATGTTTTTACTAAGAAATCAAATTTGGAATCAACTAACACGAGTCTCTTTGTCAGGGACACAACAATGATGTTGAGATTGTAGCGATAGCAGAAGGTTTTGGTCTTGAGGATGGAGTATTCACATTTGAGATGAGAAATTATCATCGTCTATATTATTATTTCTGTTGATAGTTTCTTTTGCGGTACAAAATATTTATAGGTGAATTGTGTTAGATGCGGAGAATTAACATGAAAAGCTTGTAACATAGAACATGCTTGCCAATTATAGTTTTAATATATAATTTCTTCAGGTGCCAATAGTTTTATAGCAGACTGCAAAAACAAATTACAGTAGAGGGAACACATCTTATCTTGTCATTATGTAGATTGTATAAGATTACTCTCATGTCATTTTGCGAGCACATAACACCCGCTGAAACAATATTTTATTAAATTTTGTACAATTTGAATAACTTTTTTCCTAAATGTATGTGCTATATAGTATGAACCAATTAGTGTGCAATGTTATTTATATATGAATTGTTACTATGTACATCTTTTAGTCTCTTCTTTTGCCGTTCTGCAAGTTCGTATGTGCGAAATCAATACAAAAGTTATCAAGATTAATTAATTTTCTTATTTAAACAGTCAATATAAGTATAAGTATTCTAGCTATTATAATATTGGGCCCGCGCATAATCCATCTAGTCTCTTTCATAAATTATATAGAAAATGAGGTGTCAACGTCAGTCCACCACGATATTTAACAAAAGAAAAGAACTGTCATAAAAACAAACACCTGTCAGTTTCATGCTCAAAGGAGCAGTAAAAACATTCGTGTCTATGTTATCCCAAAGCACCATAATAGAGCTTGTTATTACCCAATTTGATTGTACTGTGGTATAAATTTGTGCTAGGACATACTAATAATATTGTATTGAGTGGAGAATAAACATAAATTGAAAGAAAAACGCAAATAAAACAAATTGTACGTTCACTATCTTCTTTTTATACCGCGATATCTTTGTCACTTTACACATATTTCGGTTAATTTTACGGGATTTATTCGTCTCCCAACAGCAACAAATATGATAACTTTATCCACAAGACTTGAAAAAGAAATCACCAACTAATATTTTTTAATTTCGCTGGAATTTAAATTTATGACCTTATAGTTCAGAACTTATTTTATTGACCATTAGGTCACACCCTTAGATGCATTATAAAACAGTAAGTACGATAGTACTACTAAAGAAAATAATAAGGGTGTTATTGCTATTATTTCTTTGTGACAAACTTCACCACTGAACTATAACCGAGACATATTTGCTATCTAATTGTATTAGTTTTACTCATTATTAGAGGGGCAACTAGAATGTAACACCTCCTACTTTCATGCTACAATGCATGTAAGTGAATCAATATAAGCCGGAGAGTTTAAGGACGTTTACAATGATAATGATAGGTTAAAACAAGTGTTAAAAAAGTATCGTGAGGGTTGGAGGTTAAACGAATCAAAAATGTTATAACCCGTACTTTCAGGGTAAACTAGGAGTGCTTAATATCCTAAGGAGGTAATATTTTAAGGTAATTGAATAATATAATATTTGTATATTTAGTTTTTAAGTCAAACAAGTTGTAAAAAAACACTACAAAAGTTATGGCAAGTTACATTTATAAATTAACCTAAATTTGGATCTAATGTCACTAAGCTTTTCTCTAAATATAATTTGAGTTACAGGGTGATACACCCATCAAATTAAAGATCTACGAGTCTATTTTCCAACACATTAAACCGTTCGTCGATACGACGTTAGAATAGAGAGATATTCGCGTTTTTGCGTGATTGCACAAGCAGCTTCCTTGGGACCCACAAAATCGGTGGAAGCTTACCTTGTTATATAAAGTGATCACTTTCGTCTCTAAGTATCATTTTCGACCAAATCAGACCTCCAAGTAGCTCTAAACTCTCTCTAAGCATATCCTAAAGATTCATACACAAAATTCAAGGCCAAACCACCTAAGTTCTTCATCAAAAGTGTTGTGGAAGTGGTGGAGATCACTTATATGATGTTGTTGATGTGGTGTGAGCTCTTTCAAGTTTAAGGAGAGTTGTTCTTGGAGTTTTTTTTATTGTCTAAAGGTAAGCCCTTCTTCTTCTACACGAGTTTGATCATATCTAAGCCCTAGCTAAGTTGTTTGAAGCTAGAAGTATGAGTTGACAGTCAAAGGACGTGTACATATATATATATATATATATATATATCTCTGCGTGTGTGTGTGTGTATGTGTGTGTGTGTGTGTTTGTGTGTGTGTTTTGTTGTTGTTATTAATATGTAATTTTGAAGAGAAGAAGAAATGTAGAAGAGTGTTTTGTTGCTAGTTAAGGATCGAGCTTGTCGCTCGATGTATCGCAAGCTAGCTATTCCTAAGCTTAACGTTGTCCCTATTGTTGATGTTATATTGTATTGTTTGGTTGTTCTCGTGTTATTAAGGTGCTGGATATATGGACTAAGCGTGGCATGTTATTGTTGGTGTTGTGACCTTGAGGGAGGTGTAAGAAATGTGGGAGATGCTGTCCGATTTGGCGTAGAACAAGCTTGTCGCGTGGTAGCTAGTTGATGTGTTACTATTGTTGATAGTAATGTTATTTTCATTAGTGTAGATTATATTGAAGAGGAGACTTTCCCACCATCTTCGTCGCAGGATCGACTTAAAGGTATGTAAGTCTTTCTCTTTCTTCTTCCAGCATGATTCCTTAGTGACATCACCCTTATAAGAGGTTCAAAGGGACTAGTCCTAGCGTATGTTCTATGTTGACAGGTTAAGAGCCTCTAATAGTTCAAAAGTAAATATAGATAAGAAATGAGCTACTCGTAGTTGTAATCCATGGATAATTCCTAGAAATAAGTAGAGACCTCAGGGAACTTATGTTGAGTCTACAGCGAGAAGTATAGCCTTCGTTTAATGGTAATTTATAAATGGCTCATGAGTTGAAATTACGTATAGAGCCTATGATATTATGAAATGGCCGAAGTAGTTTTCATTTATTAGTGAAGGTAGCTACGGAAGATCCCTAATGCTAATAAGTGAGAGAGAGAGAGAGAGATGTTAATTAAGAGAAGTGATAAGTTTCTTAACAAGAACCTCCCCATAAATTTAAAGGCTGTAAATGAGCAAACTAACGAATGAAGAATAGATCGTATGTAGAAGAACGTAAGGTCACATAAGTTACGAAATGTATTTTACTACCTAACTAGAATAATCGTGCGCATGCGGAAATAGTAATGATATTCCATACGTTAAAGGAAGTAGAGATTGAGTTAACAAATGCAATGAGTCGCTTGAAACAATATGAAATACGAGCCGTGTGATGTGCCAAATGAATTTGTAAAGGTACGATTATACGAATCTCGAAAGCCTTTTACTGTTATGTCACGACGGATGTGTAAATCTGAGAGTAGTTATGAGTTTCATTAAAGCTAATGAGTAGGGATTACGGGTTACCGAATACGAACTAAGAGTTACCGAAAGTACTAGAAGAAGTTATACGTTATAGACACAAGTACCTAGCTTGTATGATATTGATTGTTGCATGTTCTTGTAATGTTATTTATGCATAAGTATGTTCCCTATGGACGGTCTATGAACGGGTAGGGGGATAATGAAGATTAACCTATGAACAGTCTATGAAACGCATATGTAAAATAAAGGTTGGCTATGGACGGTCCCACGTGTACGCATAGTCCTACCCGAATATTGTGAGCGATACGGATGGTCTACTTTGCTACGGGTACGTGCCACCAGATAGTAATGTTGTAGTGTGCCTTACGGACGGTCTACCTTGCTACACATAAAAGCCACTTTGTATTATGATAATAAGTAACAATATGATGCAACAAGAGATCACTAAGCAAAGGGTTGGTAGAAATAGTTCAGAATCTTATGACAGTTTGAGTTGTTCAATCAGATAGCAGGACCAAGTGGTCCAAGTGATAGCGATCTAGTAAGCCGATCTAGAGTACATGGTAAGACCACTCTTATCTTATCATTCAGCAGACTATTTTTTTTATTCATTCATGTTTTTCAGTTTTCAGAATTTATTTATATGTATTGCTTTCTGCCTTACATTCTTGGTACATCTTATTGTATTAACGTCCCATTGCTGGGGCACTGCAATTCATGCCTGCAGGTGCAGCTAATCAGTTTGACGAGCCCTTAGAGTAAACAAGATTAATATTCAGCGGGAAATCGATAAGACTCCATCTTTTCCGGAGTATAGCCGAGTCTAGAGTTCATAATATCAGATATTGTTATAGATTTACGGGTAGGCTGGGGCCCTGTGCCCGATGATATTTTGATGTAAGATATTCTTAGAGGCTTTGTAGATGCAGGTTCAGTATGTACAGTACGTTAGTGGCCTTGTCGGCCCTCATTTTTGTTTTCTTTCTGGGTTGTCCAGTACTGATATTCATAATGGCCTCCTCGGCCCGAACATGTATTAATGTTTTGATTACGATGGCTAGCTGATATGACGCTTAGCTGATATGAACTCTAGCATTCAAGAGTTGCAGAGTGGTTCGCTCGGGCTATTACGGCACTGGATGCCAGCCACGTCTCACCTAGGTTAGGGTGTGAGATAGAATATGAAACTTTTGAGTTTAGAATTTTACTTTTAAGTTATTGGATTTCAAATTACAAATTTATAAATATTTAACAAATTTATTAAGATAATATAAAGTGTAGACAAAACCTATTGAATATGTCCAAACCATAAACTACACTCTAGCTACTTATTATCGCCCGCAACTTCATTGTTTACCATTCAGTACTTCTTTTGAATGAAGTACGCAAAAAGCTCACAAAAATTTTGTGTTCCTATATTTTATGATATAAGAGAAAGTATCTTAGGTTCAAGTTTTCGAGTGCTCGTAATGAAAATAATTACATATATTTTTGTTTGACCTAAAAATTAGTTTTACATTAAACAATTGAATTTATATTGTCAAGCTAGCAATAGATTGATTCAGAGTGTCAATGAACAATAAACAATAAACAATAACTAATAATTAAAAGCGAAAATAAATTGAGCAAAAGTAGTAGAGAGTAAGAGATTCTTCTTGATTTTCAATCTTCAAACAGTCTCCAAAAGCAAGAGAGACCGAATTACAGAATTGATGGGAAATATTCTAATTCAAAGTTATTTCATATGTAAAAAAAGGTTCTAGTTATTCCATGAAGATCTTTACAAGTGGTGATAGCTAGGTATTGATAGCTAAGGGAACATATGGCGGTTCCGAATCCCGGGGATGCATATTAGGGAGAGTGGATTGTGAGAATGAGATTTCAGCTGGTGTTGATATCTTCGAAGCAACGGTATGGATCACGACATTTCAAATTTATTGATCAAGTCTTCGAAAATCTACGGCCTCTTTCTTCTATTTGATTAGTCCTATACTGAAGTAGAGGAGAAGTTTCTGTCGTAGCTCATCTGCTTCAAACTCGTGACTTCGAAATCCGACATGTGTTATTATTCCGCTGTGCCACGTACACTTTCCGAAGTTTACCAGTACAGATAGTCCCATCAAGTCTTATACATATTATGAAGAAATATGGGAGAAGTGAAAACTCTTGTCTTAGAAAGACACCGGAATCAAGAATCGCACCTCAAAACCTCATTAATGAACTTCTAAGCTTAAAATTCATTTCAACAAACTCCGAACGCGTAGAAACATACTTTGACAACTCGGATTGACGCCAAATTTTATGCACAAGTCATAAATCACAATACAAACCTATTCCAAGATTTGGAATCTCAAACGGACATCGATAACACCAAAATCCACTTCAAGTCAAACTTAGGAAATTCTAAAACCTTCAAAATTCCAACTTTCAACAATAAGCGCCGAAAAGCTCCCAAGTCCAAAAATCATCATACGAACCTATTAGAACCTTCAAATCCCGATTCTAAAGTCGTTTACTGAAAGTGTTGACTCAAGTCAAACTTGGCCACCTTAGGGCTCTATTATGGAACTAAGTGTTCAGAATTCAACTCGAACCCTTCCAAAGCCAAATTAATCATTCCCGCAAGTCATAAAATAGTAATATCATATAAGGGAAGTTTTAAATAGGGAAACATGGATTTATAAAGCAAAACGACCAGTCAGATCATTACATTCTCCACCTCTTAAACATACGTCTGCCCTCAAAAGGGTATAGAATATACTTGGAGTGCTGAATAAGTGTGGATATCTGCTCTGCATGTCCTCCTCGGCCTCCTAAGTTGCATCCTCGATTGGTTAATCCCTGCACTAGATGTTCACCGCTTAAATCTTCTTAGCTCTCAACTAGAGAACCTTCCTGTCAACATCGAGTGTCAGTAATACGTCGTTGGCATCTTCGCTTATGACAAGAATTATGTCAAATGCAAAATTTGCAGTTAAAAATTTTGACGGGTCAGGACATTTTGGGATGTGGCAGGCTGAGGTTCTTGATGGCCTTTTTAAATAAGGGCTAGATATTGCCATAGAAGAAAAGAAACCAGACAATATCGGAGAAGGGGATTGGAGGATTATCAATCACGTTGCTTGTGGTACAATTCGATCTTAGCTCGCAAGAGAACAGAAGTATCCATACACAAAAGAAACTTCTATAAGTAAATTATGGAATGCATTGGAGGATAAATTCTTGAAGAAAAATAGTCAAAATAAACTTTATATGAAAAAAAGACTGTTATGCTTCACATATGTTCCTGGTACTACAATAAATGATCACATCACTAGCTTTAATAAGTTGGCGACAAATTTGCAAAATATGGACGTGACTTTTAGTGATGGAGATATGGTCTTAATGATATTAAGTTCACTTCCCGATGAATACGAGCACCTAGAAGCAACTCTATTTCATGGGAATGATGATGTATCTCTTCAAAGAAATTTGTTCTGCCTTGTACAGCTATGAACAAAGAAAGAGAGAAAAACAAAAGAGTGGAGAAGGAGAAGCACTAGTCGTGAGAGTTCGTTCTCAAAATCATATGAGAATGAAGAAAGGAAGATCCAAGTCAAGATCCAGACCCAGCAAAGATGAATGCGCCTTTTGCCGAGAAAAGGGGCACTAGAAGAAAGAATATCCAAAGTTGAAACAAAGGCCAAACCTAATAGTGGGAAAGCTGTCATGGATTCAAATGTAGCTGATTGTGACGACTCTGATTTCTCACTAGTTACAACTGAGCCATTCAAACCATTTGAGATATGGCTCATGATTCAGCTTGTAGCTATCATATGTGTCCCCACAGGGACTAGTTCGTTGATTTTCAAGAAGGAAATGTGGAGTTATTCACACTGCAAATAACAATCCTCTTACCGCATATGGTATTGGTTCAATACGATTAAGGAACTATGATGGATTGATCAGAACATTAACATATGTTCGATACGTACCAGAATCGAAGAAAAATCTCATTTCTGTAGGAGCCTTAGATTCAAAGCGGCTTATTTATTTCGTGTATATATTCACCTTTGCTCTTGGATTTTCAAAAATTGACTATGTTATTCTAGATTTTTGCAAGCACTTCAATGTTTATTTGGCCTATGCAGGCCCAAGAATTTTGAGGCTCGTGGCATGCTATGTTATTTGACAAATGTGGTCGAGGTTGAGTTTTCACTTCGATATCTTCTTTATCCCTACTCCCTGAAATGTTTTTGGGGTGGTATTTTCACTCTTTGAAGTCGTGATAAGCGTGCTATCCAAACACAGAGGATGACCACGATAGGGAATGATACTATAGGTTGGTGACTGTGTCGTCCCGTGACCTAGTTTCGGGAGATGATCACTTCCCTAAGAGTTGGAATGACAAACTTAAGTATTTTTGTGGTCCATGGAATTTATACTTCTGGAATAATAGTTCTTGCGTCATCTTATATTTCTCTTCTGGATTGCAGCCCCTGTGGAATTATTTGGCGATATCCGAGATCTTAGAGAGTGGGTAAATAAAATCTTGGGAGCTTCTAACAAGACACTGAGAACATAGAAGCATCTTTCCTAGAAGTATCGATCGAGGGGAAAACATCAGGGCGAGTTTTCGAATTGATTCTTTTTTGCTCTCTTTATTTCTCCATGAGCTTTCATTCTCCTTCAATTACACATTTTAGGCCCTGAAAAACTATTCTTCACACATCGATTGAGATGCCAAAAAATGAATATGAAGCAAAGGAACAAATTTAGAGGCTTTCCATTTCAAAGCATAAAAAAGTGGCACGTGAAGTGGTGTTGCAGAAGGTAGTGTTAGCAGTCCTCCAAGGAAGAGAAGGACCAGATCCAGCAGCAGAAGAAGTAAGTCTGGGGAGAATCAAAGCAGTCATCACACCAACCCCTAGGCTGTTCAATTTTTCCTTAGAAATGTGCCAGAAGATAAACCTATTCTTGTTAAGGAAAGTGATGAGAGAGAGTCCTCGATTGAGGTACAAGAAGATGAGGCCATCTTGGAACTATCTGCAGAGGTTGATTTTGAAAATCTATTTAAACAAGACCTTCCTGCTAAAACAGTCTATTCCAGAGATTCTATACTTGAGCGCTTGACTTTTCCGAAACTTCTAGCATTACATGGTGTAGAAGTTGGAGCTTCAACGACTGAACCTGCTACTAGTGTTGGTAAATGCAGTATTATAATTTAGGTTATGAATGATGTTAACCTTTTGTAACATTTTAATAAAACTGTGGTTTGGTTGAAAGGGTTAGATGTCCTTTTGGAGAAGAAAAACCTAGATAGCCATACCAATTCTACCCTTGTGAATGATGTATTGCATTTAACTCTTCTAGTATCTCTTTCGATGCTTGTTCTGTTCGGGACTCTTCGGATGGGAATATCTAGATGGCCTCTTGCTTGAAAGGGTTGATGGGAATACCTTCCAAAGGAAATAGTCTCCGACTTTAAATACTAGAGATTTATTATAATATTTTTTTATCCTTTGCTATTGTGCAGCCATTTGAATTAAATCTATTTCCTCCGTGTTTCTAACAAATTGAAGTTTATAGTTAAAGCATCATCGTTAGATCCCCCAGTTGCATGAGCAAACCTAAGGCTGGGTTCTCTTTTCGACTGAGATGAATTCTTCCGAACTATACACAAGCAAGAAAAGGGTTTCATCCGTACTTAATTTAGTTATTGTTCGGTAAGCCTATAAGACGCCTAGTAACTCTTCCGGTCACCATCCCTTGGATGCTTCTAACTGCTTCTTTAAGCTATTAATCAAGGCTTTGTTTGACAATTCTGCTTTCCCATTGGCTCCAAGATGACAAGAGTACAATGTTATCCATTTAATTATTCATGGTGATTTTGGCTCCAATGATCTATGGTCTGTAATCACATACTATCTCTTTGAGTACTCATAATTAGCAAATGATATTAGCAAATTCACTTGCTTTTACCCACTTAGTAAAATAGTTAATCAAAACCAACAAGAACCTTACCTGACCTGGAGCTTGTGAAAGTGATCCGACTATGTCCATTTCCCTTTCCATGAAGGGCCAAGGAGATAGTATTGAATGTTGTGGTTTAGTCGGTGGATGCAAAAAATAAGCATACCGTTGGCACTTATTACATTTTTGGACGAACGCCTTGGCATCATCCCCAATTCGGGGCCAACAGTATCTGGCTCTGAGTAATTTCTAAACTAGAGCTCTATTTCTAGAGTGGTTTCAACAGCTTTATTCGTGAATTTCTCAGACAACATATTTTGTTTTTACAGGTTCTAAGAACTTAGTTAATGGTCCATTGAACAATTTTAGATATAATTCACATTCGAAAAGGTAATATCGGGTGGCTCGCACTCGGAGTTGCCAATACGCTTGCTTGTCTTCGGGCAAAGTCCTATTCTACAAATAATCGATAAATTCGTTACGCCTATCCCAAATTAAGTTGGCCGACTTTAGTTCATTCGCATTTTGGTCAATGACAGATTGAAGGATATGTATAATGGAATTATTTTTAAACTCTGCGATATCAATAGCTGATCCAAGATTCGCTAGTGCATCTGTTCAGTATTTTATTTTCATGGATTCTGAATTATTTTTCATTCTCAAATATCGCTGAGAGGGACTTGACTTTCTCCAAGTAAGCTGCATTCAACTTTCCAAGGCTGAGTATGTCCCTTGGATTTGATTGATTACAAGTTATGAATCACTCTTCAACGTAATGTTTTCTGCTGCTAGCTTTTTGGCTAGCTTGAGACCTGGAATCATAGCCTTATACTTGGCCTCATTATTATGGGTGAAGTATATATATATATATATATATATATAAAAGTGGATGATCGTGAATTTTTGTCCCCGCTTCTCCATAGGCAGAACTTCAAGTTTAACAAATATTGTCACTCGCTTTCCCAGAACAACACTTCTAAATTTTGACCTTGAAGTTCTGCCCATAGGGCAAGCGGGGTTCAAAAGTTAATGACCCCCCCAAAAAGTATGAAACGTAGAAATGCGGCCATCGTGCCAAAATGAGAATTACCTTTGTGGCCGATTGTGCCAATGAAATGAAAGAATGTGTGAAATATTATGAGATGAGTTTTGACTCCTTTATATAATAATGTCATTAATGTCCTATGATCATCGTGACAAGTTCAAGTAAGTGGTAATATGAACATAAACTGTGGCTGTTGCCAAAACAAGAATCATGAATTTAGCTAGTGACCCAAGATGACAAAGAGGTATATAATGAGGTGTAAAAAAGACGTCCTTTGCCAATTGATGATGAACCTTTAGGAAAGAAATTGGGTCTATGTACCATTCAAATCTACTTAATGATTGGTCATGCATGTGTTAATGTAATGAGCTATGTTTCTCCATGATGAGCATGAACATGAAGTGTTCTAACGATCCGGGAACTTACGACCTTAAAAGTAGCATTAGTCATGTCGCTTGAGTTCATTCATAGTTATGTGCATAATGATGTGTTATGAACCCTATAGACAATCTATGAAACACATAGGCACATTGTTTATCTAATCCTGTGGATTGTCTATGAAACGCATAGGCATATTGTGTATGTAATCCTATGGACGGTCTATGAAACGTATAGGCATATTGTGTATGGAATCCTATGGACGGTATATGAAATGCAAAGGTATATTGTGTATGTAATCATGTGGACGGTCTATGAAACGCATAGGTATATTGTGTATGAAATCCTATGGACGGTGTATGAAATGCATAGGTGTATCGTGTATGAAATGTATAGGTGTACTGTGTGAATAAATACTATGAACGGTCTATGAGATGCATAGGTGTATAATATGACATGTGAATACTAAGAATGGTCTATGAAATGTATGGTTGTTAAATAAGATAGGGATATGGACGGTCTAGTGAGAAGCATTATTAATGCAGACAATAGGTGCCACTTTCATTGGCGTGGGTGGTACATGTTGTCCCAATTACATTATATTACGTATTCCACGTATAGATCATATGGCTCAGTGTATTCTAAAAAAGGTTTAAGATGATGTAAGTATAATAAGACTTGAAATTTGAATCTACAGGATGTTTCATAGTCCCTTGATGTCCATTATTTGCCTCTTATTGAGTTACCGTATTTTCATATTTTGTTCTATCTGCCTTATATACGAGTATTATTCCAAATGTACTCACCTTTTTGGGGGGGGGGGGCGCTGCATCTTTTGATGGATGCAGGTGGTTCCATAGTAGACTACATCGATCAGTGACAACAATATATTCTCCTCTCAGCTACTTGGTGAGCCCCATTTCATATCGGGGTCATGTACCTTTTGTTTTCTCATGTATTGTGTTTTGAGGTATAGCCGGGGCCTTGTTGTCGGCACTATCATAGTACCCTTTTGTATCCATTAGAGACTCCGTAGACATAGTGTGGATTGTGTATTAGTGTGAGAAAGTTAAATTAAAGATGTTGTAATTGTATCTCATGCTTCCACTGTAAACTATGGTGGTGAAATGTATTGTTTTGGAGACGTATAAATGAAGTATCTAATGGTAATGGAACTAGTGTTGTCTATGAACCCCTCGTGGTATTAATTGATGAAGTTTATATTCTCTTTATTTATGGGTGAGTTGGGTAGAAGGAAATCCAACAAGCTTGCTCGGCCGGGTTATCTCGGTTGAACGCCAGTCGCGCTCCCTTCACTCTTGGATTTATATTTATTTCGTGTATATGTTTCCCTTCACTCTTGGATTTTCAAAAATTGAATATGTTATTCTAGATTTTTGCAAGCACTTCAATGTTTATTTGGCTTATGCAGGCCCAAGAATTTTGAGACTCGTGGCATGCCTATGTTATTTGACAAATGTGATCGAGGTTGAGTTTTCACTTCGATATCTTCTTTATCCCTACTCCGCAAAATGTTTTTGGGGTGGTATTTTCACTCTTTGAAGTCGTGATAAGAGTGCTATCCAAGCACAGAGGATGACCACGATAGGGAATGATACTATAGGTTGGTGACTGTGTCGTCCTGTGACCTAGTTCTAGGAGGTGATCAGTTCCCCAAGAGGTGGAATGATAAACTTATGTATTTTTTTTGGTCCATGGAATTTATGCTTCTGGAATAATAGTTCTCGCTTCATTTGACATTTTTCACTTCTTTTTGCAGTCCCTATGGAATTATTTGGCGAAATCCGAGATCTTAGAGAGTGGGTGAATAAAATCTTGGGAGCTTCTAACAAGACATTGAGGACATAAGAAGCATATTTCCTAGAAGTATTGATCGAGGGGAAAACATCATGGTGAGTTTTTGAATTGATTCTTTTTTGCTCTCTTTATTTCTCCATGAGCTTTCATTCTCCTTCTTCAATTACACATTTTAGGCCCAGAAAAACTATTCTTCACACATCGATTGAGATGCCAAAAAATGAATATGAAGCAAAGGAACAAATTTAGAGGCTTTCCATTTCAAAGCATAAAAAAGTGGCACGTGAAATGTTGCAGAAGGTAGTGTTAGCAGTCCTCCAAGGAAGAGAAGGACCAGATCCAGCAGCAGAAGAAATAAGTCTGGGGAGAATCAAAGCAATCATCACACCAAGCCCTAGGCTGTTCAATTTTGCCTTCGGGATGTGCCAGAAGATAATCCTATTCTTGTTGAGGAAAGTGATGAGAGAGAGTGCTCGACTGGAGTACAAGAAGATGAGGCCATCTTGGAACTATCTGCAGAGGTTGACTTTGAAAATCTATTTAAACAAGACCTTCCTGCTAAAACAGTCTATTCCAGAGATTCTATTCTTGAGCGCTTGACTTTTCCGAAACTTCTAGCATTGCATGGTGTAGAAGTTGGAGCTTCAACAACTGAACCTGCTACTAGTGTTGGTAAACGCAGTATTAAAATTGAAGTTATAAATGATGTTAACCATTTGTAACATTTTAATAAAATTGTGGTTTCGTTGAAAGGGTTAGATGGCCTTTTGGAGAAGAAAAACCTACATAGCCATACCGATTCTACCCTTTTGAATGATGTATTGCATTGAACTCTTCAAGTATTTCTTCTTTCTTGCTTGTTCTGTTCCTCCTTTATTTTTATATTCCAAACATTTTTTTAATTATTTTCTCATTTTCTGTTATTGGCCAATCTGGTTTCTGCTTAGATTTTTAAGAGATTCTCATACTATAAGGGTGCCATTTAGGAGTTGAAGGGGCTTGATGAAGTTTGGTCAGCCAAGTTTGACAAGGCCCATGCCGAGAGGGAGGCTATTCAGCTTCAGGCACAATTGGATTCCGAAGAGATAAGAAGGTGAAGATTCCTCTGTTGAGCAGATCTCCAAGGTAACTTAGGAGATATGGTCTTTGAAGAAGCTGCTCACTGATAAAGAGGCTTGTTTCGATCACCTCGTTCAAGAGTATTCTCGAGTGATGAATAGTCTTCAAAAATCACAAGTAAAGTACAAGCTCTTGAGAACTCTTTGAAGAGAGATGTTGATAGGTTGAGTCTTCAGTCTGAGACAGAAAAGCAAAATTGCACTATGAAATGCTCAAAAGTCAAACCGAGAATACCCGCAATATACTTTACTCGGAAACCTGTTTAATCACTTTAGAGGCTGTCCGTGCCGGAATCCCTGATTTTGATGGTTATATTCAGTAAGTTAGATGAAGGGTAGAGGAAGCCCAGGTACTGATGATCTTGTCTACGTACGAATATTATTCCTCAAAGAAGAGATGCTCTCAGAGCAACCGACTGAGACTGATAAAGAAGAAGTCACTGGATTGTATCTTACGACTTCGACTCCTCTAGCGGGTCTTCCTCAAACAGCACCGTCAACTTGTCAGATTTCTCCTCGGATCCTCAAGCTTCTAATTCGGATCTCCTTCTTAGGACTAGAGGCTGTCAGTGGTGTTTCAATGAAAATATAGTTACCGGAGTTGGGATGTTATCCTTGTAGTTACCCATTTGTAGGATTTTCTTTTTCGTTTTTATGCCGGTGGCATATATAGGTATTGGTTGTTTTTAGAAATATTATCGTGTTTGAATTTTGTATGAATGTTGATGGAACGACGTTTTGGCACCTTCGAGCCTTTGTTTATGATCAAAGAAGTTTTTGTTTCTGCACTTGAATGTTTTAACTCGAAAGTATGTATTTGGTTTGGCACTTTCGAGTGCTCATATTTAGTCGTACATGCTTAACTTTTAACATGCATTATACCCGGAGTGAGATCTTTTGGCTGCACTCTTTGGGTGTTCGACTCATCCAGAATGATGTCTCAAGGTCGTACTTTTTGAGTGTCCGACTTAAAATATATATAAGGGCACTTTTTGCTTTTGAACATTACAAAGAGGACGTCTCCCTTTCACTATAGCATGAAACAAGATTCATTTGATGTGATTCTTTAGTCTTGGAAATTTTCGATCTAGCAGGACTTTAAGTAAAACGAAATGTTGATTTGACAAGATTTTGCTTCGTGGGAATTTTGATCCGAAAGGACATATAGTCTAAGGGAATATTAATCCCGAATAAATATACGTCTTAATGGGTTTGACCTAAAGAGACATTTTAATTCGTTAGGATATTAAATCCATATTGAAAAAAGAGGAAGGAACTTATATCCGCATAGTAAGAATGATAATTATCTTTCAATAATATGTTCGAAATAATCGCTTTGAGTATACTTATCAAGTAGTAAGTCATTCTATGCGACTTTACTAGTGAGATAGAATAATAAATCCGTATTATAATATAATGAGCCGCCAAAAAAGGCTAACATATTCAACTTGAATGTTCTCTGTTGGAAAGGTACAAAATATAAGTTCGGAATGAACTTTCTTTAGTTGCACTTTTATGTATAGGGACTACATTATAAGGTAGATTTATATTTTACAAAAACTTTTTGACATGGAGTTTCTGATTCTCGACTCGAATGCAGAGTTCCTGACTCAGACGTAGAGTTCTCGACTTTACAAAGTTCTCGATCTTCTTTATTCACGAATACTTTATGGATAGTCCCCTAGTTTTGTAGTTGCAAGTATGAAAACTCAGGACACTGACATTATATCCAATGCCTTGATCCGACAGCAAGCCTTCGTATCTTGAAATCATGATAACCTATTGGTCCGATTCCTTAAAAGGAAGTATAGGGAACATGGTGTATATTTTAGATGAAGATGGTGTCATGGCCTATTCACTCAGACTTTAAATGAGCTTGGTTGGAAACTACAGAGGTTCCAATAAATTACCTAAGGTCTTTATAGTCATCATTATGGCTGGGTTTTGGCCATATGCCTATTGTCTAAAAATGTTAGTATAAAATAAAAGAATTAATAAAAGAATACAGTAAATAGGTGCCAAATCATTGTGATGACGCTAGAAGTACTAGCGGTTAAAGTGAGTAATGTTCTAGTCGGATTGAAGTGGATTTTCATCCATTGTCTCAAGCTGATGCTATTTTGCTAGCAACTCAGACAACTTTCTACGACCCACCGTATTTTGGTCCTAGTTTTTGGTATTTAGCTTTTATGTTGATGGGAATACCTTCTGAAGGATATAGTCTTTGACTTTAAATACCGGAGATTTATTGTAATATTTTTTTATTCATTGCTTTTGTGCAGCCATTCGAATTAAATCTATTTCCTCCGTCTTTCTAACAAATTGAAGTTTGTAGTTAAAGCATCATCATTAGATCCCCCGGTTGCATGAGCAAACCTTAGGCTGGGTTCTCTTTTCGACCGAGATGAATGCTTCCGAACTATACACAAGCAGAAAAAGGGTTTCATCCGTACTTATTTTAGTTGTAGTTTGATAAGCCCATAAGATTCCGAGTAACTCTTCCGGTCACCATCCCTTGGATGCTTTGAACCGCTTCTTTACGCTATTCATCAAGGCTTTATTTACAATTCTGCTTTCCTATTGGCTCCGAGATGATAAGAGGATGGTGTTATCCACTTAATTATTCATGCAGAATTATATGATTTTGTCCAATGATCTATAGTCTGTAATCACATACTATCTCTTTGAGTACACATAATTGGCAAATGATATTAGCAAATTCACTTGCTTCTACCCACTTAGTAAAATAGTTAGTCAAAACCAACAAGAACCTTGCCTGACCTGGAGCTTGTGAAAGTGATCCGACTATGTCCATTTCCCTTTTCATGAAGGGCCAAGGAGATAGTATTGAATGTAGTGGTTCAGTCGGTGGATGCAAAAATTAAGCATACCGTTGGCACTTATTACAATTTTTGGACGAATGCCTTGGCATCATCCCCAATCCGGGGCCAACAGTATCTGGCTCTGAGTAATTTCTAAACTAGAGCTCTATCTCTAGAGTGGTTTCAACAGCTTTCTTCGTGAATTTCTCAGACAACATATTTTGTTTTTTCACGTTCTAAGAACTTAGTAATGGTCCATTGAACAATTTTAGATATAATTCACATTCGAAAAGGTAATATCGGGTGGCTCGCACTCGGAGTTGCCAATACGCTTGCTTGTCTTCGGGCAAAGTCCTATTCTACAAATAATCGATAAATTCGTTATGCCTATCCCAAATTAAGGAGGCCGACTTTACTTCATTCGCATTTTGGTCAATGACAGATTAAAAGAGATGTATAATGGAATTATTTTCAGACTCTGCAATATCAACAGTTGATCCAAGATTCTCTAGTGCATCCGTTCAGCATTTTCTTTCCATGGAGTCTGAATTGTTTTCCATTCTCAAATAGTGCTGAGTGGGACTTGACTTTCTCTAAGTGAGCTGTATTCAGCTTTCCAAGGCTAAGTATGTCCCTTGGATTTGATTGATTACAAGTTGTGAATCACTCTTCAACTTAACGTTTTCATTTCCTAGCTCTTTGGCTAGCTTGAGACCTGCAATCATAGCCTCATACTTGGCCTCGTTATTTTGGGTGAAGCGTATGTATATCCCAAAAAGTGGATGATCGTGAATTTTTGTCCCCGCTTCTCCATAGGCAAAACTTCAAGTTTAACAAATATTGTCACTCTCTTTCCCATGAGCAACACTTCTAAATTTTGACCTTGAAGTTTTGCCCGTAGGGCAAGCGGGGGTCAAAAGTTAATGATCCCCCAAAAAGTATTATATTTCTACAATTTTATGCATTGTTAGTGATTGTATGATATTTAATGGTTTGTCTACTTGCTTCTCCAAAAGGGGAAATTAGCAATATTCCCAGCACGAACTCTTAACATTAGATGATCTATCCGTACGAAGGGTCCAGGCTGCGAGGGCTTACCCTAGATAAAACAACCTCCTCTTTTCGGCTTCTAGGAGTGTTCCCATACTAAAATCGGCTACGAAATCTACAAAGACTTGCAATTTGATGCAAATATGGGAAGGATAAACAATATCATATTCACTAAGTATGACCGCACACTTGGCGAGCCGACCGAAGAGCTTGGGTTTATGAAAAATATTCTGTAATGAAAATATGGTGACTACAGTAATTAGGTGACTTTGAAAATAAGGCTTGAGTATTTGGGCGTCTACTATTAGCGTCAAGGACAACTTTTTTTAATATGGATACCTGATTTTTGTGTCTTAAAATATTTTACTAACATAATATATAGGATATTGTATACCTTTATCTTCTAGAATTAAGACGACGCTTAGCAAGACTTTTGAAAGCGTTAGGTAAAGTGGCAATATTTCTCCCTATCGAGGTTTTGGAAGTAGCGATGGACTGGCCAAGTTCTTTGAAGTCTATTAGTGCTTGTTGATATTCTGCTTTCCATTCAAAGTTCTTTCGCTTCCTTATAACCAAAAAATTTGTAGCTCTTTCTGGAAGAACTTGATATAAATCTTTCCAATGCTGCTATCTGTCCGCTTAATATTTGCACATCTTTTTTCTTGTCAGGATGTCAAGATGTCGTGGATATCTTCAATTCTTTAATATGCCCTGAATTTACTTTAATTTTTCTGTTAGAATCAAGAAAGTCCAAAAACTTACCTGATCCGACGTTGAAAGTGCATTTTTTCGGGTTCAGCTTTATATTATATCTCCGGAGAATTACAAATGTTTCTCTTAGAATATATATATGATCTACTGCTTGGAACGATTACACCAACATGTTGTCAATGTCAACCTCCATAGTCTTTCCAAGGTATTCTTTGAACATCCGGGTTACGAGACACTGATATGTGACTCCAACGCTGTTTAATCCGATTGGAATTACATTATAGAGGTAAGTCCCCCTATTTGTAATGAAGGAAGTCTTTTCCTATTCTTCTTGGTCTATTCTAATTTGATTGTACCCAGAATATCCATCTAAAAAATAAAAGCTCATGCCCAACAGTGGCATCTTTTAGTTGATCAATGTGCGGTAAATGAAATGAAACTTATGACATGCTTAATTTAAAACAGTATAATATATACTCTTCACTTACTTTTTTCCTTTAGAATTACCACTAGTTTGTCTAATTAGTCCGGATATTTAACTTCTCATATTGATTCACTCTTCAAAAGTTTTGAAACTTCATCATTAATAATTTTGTTTCGTTGTAGCCCGAATTTACATTTTTTTTTGTTTGATAGGTGGATGACGTGGATAAATATTAAATCAATGAGTCTTTACCTCCGGTGGCATACCTGTCATATCAACATGGGACCAAGAAAACAATTAATCTTAGGAAAAGTTCAATATATGCCTTTGAGTTCGGGGTCAAGTCCCGAATCAATACAAACCTTTCATTCCGAAAAGTTTATGAACATAATGACTGCTTCTAACTCCTTGGCAATAGACTTGTTGCATCTGACTCTTCTAGTTCGAAAATTGTATCTTATCTGGTTGTTCGTCTGTGCCCGAAATTTCTTTGGTTGCAAGGTCCTCAGTTTTTTGTGAATCTTGTTGCTTTAATTGCTATTTAGTACTTTATTTTTTGTATGTCCGATCGCAACGACAACTGAGTTATATTCTTGAGTTGCTCTTTGTTTACCTCTATTTTCTTTCATTGCCCATTAGATGAGAATTTAATATCCTAATACAATGTGAATAGTACTGCATCCGTGTCACAAATCCATGGCCCCCGTAAGATTATATTGTTAGCCATGTCTTCAGTTACCACTTAAATGGAGTGTCCTTGACCAATCATTCTTCAAAATCAATTAGAATCATCTCACTGGAATTGTTCCATTCGGAGAGCAAGCATGAGCTTGGGATAATTTGATCAGATACTTGCATTTCTTTGACAACTCGAAGTTGAATGAGTTTTGCTAAGCTACTTGAATTAAACAAAAATCTTTTAACGTCAGTATCTAAAATACGTAATATATTTTTCAGGCCCTCGTTGTGTGGCATCAAGAGTCTATCAGCATCTTCAGCATCGAAATGATGATTAGTCCAGTTAATGTCTCCGTTGACTTCTTCTCCTCAAAAAATAATATTGACCGTCCATTTAGGTGATGGGCCCCACGAAGGTTCTTCCTTGCTCCGATTCTACATATAAGATTGCTTGTCTTTCATAGTAAATAATCCTATGAGATAGATTTCCGTCAATAACCGAGCCACTTCAGTTTGCAAAACTCTGCAATCTATGATTTTGTGTCCATGATCATTGTGGAACTCACCAAAATTCTTTATTGCTCTTGCTAGGGTCCGTCCTTAATTCCTGGGTCATCTCACGTTGTCTCTCATTTCTCCTATCATACCTACTAGTTTGGAGATACTTACTTTGAATTTTTACTCTTCGATTTTAGGCACATCCAACTCTTTTCTTGTGCTTGATGATCCGACACTACTGGCTGACTGGATCCTTGATTATCCCAATTTAACTCCAATCTTCTTTCTTTATCTTGCTCAGAGGTGCGAAATAAGTTTCTTAATGACTCCTCAAATTCTTGCGATCGGGCTCTGATCGTCTTGAAGAATTATCCAGGAATTTTGTGTACCTGCTTCGAGACATATTATCAGTGTTAGATCGACTTACTGTATATTTTCTTATTCGAAGCTTGGTGTTGATACGTTGTACTCATCATTCTAAGTCATAATTAGGAATCCCGTACACTATACTTCAACCTTTGGGTGGCTTCAGAGCTTCTTTTATTCAAGTTTTTAGCAAAAGTTATTACTGCCCAATTATCTAGAACCAACAACAATATTTTTTCCCTTTGAAAACGATCATTGAATTCATGAAGTAATTTGTGTTTCCTTGCTAGATATTTAAGATATCATCCATTCGGTTTTTACTTTATGGGCTTTGGTATGTGCCTCAAAAAAAGCCTATGCAAGCTCAACAAAGAAAATAGTAGAATTATTAGAAAGCACTAAGTACCATATTAAAGCTCCTTTCGTGGGTGTCTTTCCAAATCTTTTTCACAAGAACTGATTCGATCTACGCTTTTGTCAGGTCATTTCCTTTGATACTTGTATCATATGCCATGACGTGATCTAGGAGATCTGATATTCTATCGTATTTTAGAATATCCAGCTTCTTGAATTTTTTAGAAGTACCCATGTTGCCGCACTTTTCCAAGGTTGTTGTGAATACTTGTTCATATCAATCCCTTTGACCATGGGAGAAATTTCAGGAACGTTTTTCATTCATTCTCCTTGCTCTTCGAGCTGTTTTCGAAAGTAAGAACCAAATTTTCAATATTTGAGTTACTAGGAGTACTTAAGCTACCTTCATCGGCGTTATTAGGGAGTCCCCCAGTATCAGTGTTGGATGGAGGTAGTGATATTTGGTTATAGATTTATATTTTTATTTTATTACTTGACTTACATTTTGGTATTTTAATGTTAATATGTGCGACGTTTGAGCTTAATTGAGTTATTTTTATGTGTAGGATTGTTGGAAGATAAAAATAAGTGAAGGTTGCACAGGAGGAGCTTTGTTCTTCGCGTTCGCAGGTGAGGGACTGTGTTCGTGAAGGTTGTTTGATGGGCTGGGTACTTTATTCTTCACGTTCGCAACTGGGCATTCGCGTTCACAGAAGATTGGCTGATTTGTGCATCGCCTTCGCAATATTTGATATGCAAATGCGAAGGTTTTTCTTTGTAAGTGACTTTTATGCTTCGCGATCGAAGCTCTTCCTGCGATCGTGGTGGGTATACCTGGAGTAGTGTTACAAAGTTCTATTTTCGGACTTGGAATTTATTTTACCATATTTTGAGATTGGGAGCTCGGATTTGGGTGATTTTTGAGGCGATTGTCACAATTTGGATCTGGGTAGTATTTTTGACTCGAATTTGATTATTTTGTATGATTCTGTCTTTGATCTTGGCATTAGATTGATGAATCTCAAAGAGAAATTGGGGGGTTTTTTCAAAAACTTTTCTATAGCGAATACTTGTGTTTTGAGCATCGATTCGGAGTCGGATTTGAGTGAAACTAGTATGGTTGGACTTGTATTTGAATGGTTGTCAAAATTTGTGAATTTTTGTCAGGTTTCGGAGTACGAGCCTGGGTTGACCTTTTAGTTGATTTTGAGTTTTTGATTAAAGATTCTATCTCTTTCGTTTAGGTTTGTTTCCTATGGCATTATTTGATGTTTTTGAGTTGCTTTTGGCTAATGTTTTACGTCGTTCGCTGGTCGATTTGTGGGGGATGGCATTTCTAGAGTATTGATTTGGATTGTTTGAGGTAAGTATCTTACCTAAGCTTGGTTGAGCACTAGTTTCCTGCGTTATTTGTGATGGATACATGCTAAGTGTGGTGCACATGTGTGGGTTTGAGCTCATGTGCATGCACCGAGGTATTATTCACGCTCGGGGTAATGCTTAGGCGATGATATACCTTGAATTGGTAGTTAAGCTTCTTGATGTGATGGTTCTTATATTTTTACCCCTACTGGCTATTGTAAGCTATTTGAGTCGTGTTTGAGATTACATAAAGGGTAAACTCTTGAATCAACCTGATAACTTCTATTTTCGTGATGTATTTACATGATTTGAGCTATGATAGCATACTTTGCACATGCATAGACTTTAGCATGTCACTTGTACCAGTCCAGGAGTATGAAACTTGATATTCATCGATCATATACATGTATTTTTGTATATTTTCTTTCTGTTTGGTATGGATTGGACTGGTAGCCAATGACCACGTCGGGCAAATTGTGATATTGAGCCAGTGACCATGCCGGGCAGATTGTGATATTGAGTCTATGACCACGCTGGGCGGATTATGATATTGAGCCTATAACCACACTAGGCGGATTGTGATATTGAGCCTGTGACCATGCTGGACGGATTGTGATATTGAGCCTGTGACCACGNGGGGTTATATTTGACTATTGTTGTTTGACGGTTGATTATTTTGCTTGAGATATCGTATTAATTTTTTTATTCAAACTTGTGCTCAATTATTTTACTGTGTAGCTAACATTAGGATACTATCTATGAATTTATAATTGAACTCGAAAATGGAAACTATAGATTGCATATAAGACTGTATAGAGTAAGTTCTTGAACCTGGTCTTCGGAGACTAGATTTGCGATTAGGATAGACATATTTTAGTTGCCTTACTTGGTTATTTTTACATGAAATGTACATGTATTCTTGTTAATTCGAATTCAATATACGTATAGTAGTAGGTTGGCTTGAATAGGCGAGTGAAGCATCAAAAGAACTTCGCGAGTATAATAAGTCCGGTTAACCAACAAATTAGATAAATCAAGTAATTAAATCAACCGGAAGAATGCAATAGGGGGGACTTTAATCTCATAAACCCGGAATATTCCCATCTCGTTGAATTTTCTCTAAGTGTTTGTTTGGTTGCTTTGCATCCTTGCATTCTTGCTCATTTCTTAATTTCATAGTAATTTTAGTAGTGAAAATCACAATCATCTTCTTTATAACCACTTGATCAGTTAACTTATAAGTAGTTTAGATCGGTCGATAGTTAATCTTAAATCCTCGTGGGACGATACTTTCTCATCACTTTATTACTTGTCGATGGCGTATACTTGCATATGCGTTTGGCCCCAACAAGTTTTTGGTGTCGTTGCCAGAGATTTTGAAATTAGCTACTTTTGAACGATCCGACCGGTCATTTTTTACATTTGCATTTAGTTCGGTGGTTTAAGGTCATGAGTATCATCATATGGCGTATTATGACTTGCGTGTAACAGTTTTGCTTTCGAATGGTTCAGGATTGATTTGGAAGAATGATTCTCAATATGAATGCTTAAAGTTCGAAGAATTGACCAAGTTTGACGTTTATGTATTTGACCTCGAACCGGAGTTCCAATTGTTCCATTAGGTCCGGATGCTGATTTTTGAATTGGGCGTATGCCCAAAGTTGCATTTGGATATTTCTAGAAGGTTTTGACTCTAATTGGCGAACCTTGGCAATTTAAAGGATTGAAAAATTCATAGGTTTGACCGGGAGTTTACTTTGATGTTATCAGGTCCGAATTGTTGTTCCAGGGGTTTCAATAGGTCCATCATGTCATTTGGAACTTGTGTTGAAATTTTGAGGTGATTCCGATTTGTTTAGGCGCGTTAGGCGCTAATTTGGAAATTGGAAATTTTAAATATTTTATTAAGCCTGAATTGATGTGTGATTTGAGGTTTTGATATTAATATATGTGATTTGGGACCTCGAGTAGGTCCGTGTTATGTTTTGGGACTTGTTGGTATGTTCGGACGGGGTCTCGAGGGTTTCGGGTGATTTTCGAGGTGGTTTCGGATCATTTCAGATGGGTTTTGTGTTGTTGGTTTGCTGGTGTCAGGTAAGGCATCATGGTCGCGAGCATGTAATCATGTTCGGGAAGAGGTAGGTGAGCTGGAGGAGCTTTGTTCTTCGCGTTCGCAGGTGAGGGACTGTGTTCGTGAAGGTTGTTTGATGGGCTGGGTACTTTATTCTTCACGTTCGCAACTGGGCATTCGCGTTCACAGAAGATTGGCTGATTTGTGCATCGCCTTCGCAATATTTGATATGCAAATGCGAAGGTTTTTCTTTGTAAGTGACTTTTATGCTTCGCGATCGAAGCTCTTCCTGCGATCGTGGTGGGTATACCTGGAGTAGTGTTACAAAGTTCTATTTTCGGACTTGGAATTTATTTTACCATATTTTGAGATTGGGAGCTCGGATTTGGGTGATTTTTGAGGCGATTGTCACAATTTGGATCTGGGTAGTATTTTTGACTCGAATTTGATTATTTTGTATGATTCTGTCTTTGATCTTGGAATTGGATTGATGAATCTCAAAGAGAAATTGGGGGGTTTTTTCAAAAACTTTTCTATAGTGAATACTTGTGTTTTGAGCATCGATTCGGAGTCGGATTTGAGTGAAACTAGTATGGTTGGACTTGTATTTGAATGGTTGTCAAAATTTGTGAATTTTTGTCAGGTTTCGGAGTACGAGCCTGGGTTGACCTTTTAGTTGATTTTGAGTTTTTGATTAAAGATTCTATCTCTTTCGTTTAGGTTTGTTTCCTATGGCATTATTTGATGTTTTTGAGTTGCTTTTGGCTAATGTTTTACGTCGTTCGCTGGTCGATTTGTGGGGGATGGCATTTCTAGAGTATTGATTTGGATTGTTTGAGGTAAGTATCTTACCTAAGCTTGGTTGAGCACTAGTTTCCTGCGTTATTTGTGATGGATACATGCTAAGTGTGGTGCACATGTGTGGGTTTGAGCTCATGTGCATGCACCGAGGTATTATTCACGCTCGGGGTAATGCTTAGGCGATGATATACCTTGAATTGGTAGTTAAGCTTCTTGATGTGATGGTTCTTATATTTTTACCCCTACTGGCTATTGTAAGCTATTTGAGTCGTGTTTGAGATTACATAAAGGGTAAACTCTTGAATCAACCTGATAACTTCTATTTTCGTGATGTATTTACATGATTTGAGCTATGATAGCATACTTTGCACATGCATAGACTTTAGCATGTCACTTGTACCAGTCCAGGAGTATGAAACTTGATATTCATCGATCATATACATGTATTTTTGTATATTTTCTTTCTGTTTGGTATGGATTGGACTGGTAGCCAATGACCACGTCGGGCAAATTGTGATATTGAGCCAGTGACCATGCCGGGCAGATTGTGATATTGAGTCTATGACCACGCTGGGCGGATTATGATATTGAGCCTATAACCACACTAGGCGGATTGTGATATTGAGCCTGTGACCATGCTGGACGGATTGTGATATTGAGCCTGTGACCATGCCGGGAAGATTATGATATTGAGGTTGTGACTACGCCAGACGGATTATGATATTGAGCCTAAGACCACGCTGGGCGGATTACATGCAGATTGTGAGAAATCGACTGGTTTTTGGTTCGATTATTGAAATTTTGATGTGGGTCTTAGAGTCGTATTTTGATTTCTATTTAGCATATTGGCATTTGGTTATTACATTTCTTCTCTACTTGTAATTTTCTTGGATATATACATGATTTGCTGCATCTCTTCTCTATTTGATAACTCCGGGTTGTGTACGTGCCTTTGGGCATATCTTCTTTATATTCCACCTTACTTGATGAGATGACAGTACATATCTTCTCTATATGTGAATCCGTGTGACCTGACTTGTTTAATCACACATATCTTCTCTATATGCAAGTTTGATGATTTAACAATATTCGGCGCATATCTTCTCTATATGCTGGATTGTTAATTGAAAAATAGAGCATGTTACATTACTGTCATGACCTAAAATCTAACTAGTCGTGATGGCACCTAACCTCCAATCGCTAGGTAAGCCAATTAGAAATCATCCAATTCAAATAAGATTTACTAAGAGAAGTAATGATAATAAAAACTTTTATACAAAAATCCCAAGGACCGGTAGTACAAATCATGAGCTTCTAAGACTAGAGTTTACAAAGTTGGTATGAAATAAATACATCATCTGTTCAAAATATACATAAACAAATTTTTATAAATCTAAAGCTACCATGGACGAGAGGCAGCTACAACTAGAACGCAAGTACATCCATAAGTCCAGCTCCCCCCATACACAACATAACTCCAAAATCTGCCCGCATGGTACATAAAGGTAGTATGAGTAAAACCGACCCCATGTAATCAATAAGTAACAAACCTAACCTTAGGTTGAAAGCAGTGACGAGCTTGGACAACAGTCAGAGTCCAACACCAACAACCAAGAACAACTTATAACAATATAAATAAAGAAGTACAAGTAATAACTCAAATATATGATGCTCATCTCGTTCATAGTTACGGAAAATTGGCATGATTTTCAGGTATAACAGTAAGAGTACCCCAAATCTTTCATCGAAATCACCAAAATGTGAGTATATCAGAAAATTGTAATTTTCCCAAAAAATTTCTACAACAATTATGATATTTCATTATCATATGGCATGAGGAAAGTACATATCTATGCCTAAATGTCAATGTGCATGTTAGGTCATGAATGTGATAATACCGGACAACATGAGGGAATGCATCTCTATGCCTACATGCCAAGTATGCATGTCAAGTGTAATGCACCACACTGATAAACTCATGTGCTCATGCTCTCGAAGGAGTCAACTTCACTCAGCGTGCTCAATCACTCAATCCTCCTAGTCACTCAACCCTCCCAATCACTTCGTCCTCCCAGTCACTCAGTCCTCCCAATCATTTGGCACTCGGCCCTTGAACTCGGCACTCGCATTTAGTAGATACCTGCAATCACTGCTGGTATGTCAGACTCCGGAGGGGCGGATCATACCCAAGCTCTAATATATGCCAATCATGGCATGCTGTGGCGTGCAACCCTATTCCATCATGAATCAATAAAGCCTGCTGCAGCATGCAGCCCGATCTTATAAATATCTCTCACAATCAGGCCCTAGGCCTCACTCAGTCATCATCCTCTCCAGTTTCTCGGCCTCACAAATCCCATGACAATCAGCCCAAACAATGATAACATGATGTGACAACAAATGATAACAAAGGCTGTGATTTGATATGCAAATGAATGAGTATGACTGCGTATGTAATTGCAATATAAGCAAATAACTCAACAACAGAAATGACCTCAGTGGTCCCAACAAGATAAGCATATGGCCTAAATATGGTTTCTAACATGGATCACAACTTAATTACTCTAGCATGTAGAAATTTGATGGATAGTGATACGCTCAAATTACACCTTAAGAACAGTGTAAGCGGTCGGTGTCAAATATAATAACCCAACAAGGTTGGGGTCGAATCCCATAGGGAATTGTGGGCCGGAAATCTTCTTCCTCTGTCGCATTTCTAACCCAAGGATTTTGCCTTCATCGCATGCTGTAATTGCGGTTCGCATATCGATTATGTGATCACGAAATGCGATCGCATTCTTCACCCTGATTTTCACCCAAAAACTCTGGTTGCGTTTGTGATTCCCCAGTGCAAGTTTGCGGTTCGCATTCTAGTTTTGCGGTCGCATATGCGACTGCATTCTCAACATGAAATAGTGCCCAGATTTCTGTCCTCGTTTGCAATTTGGTTGTAAAATATGCGGTTCGCATATGCTGTTTGTGACCGCATATTCACATCTGCGATGTTGTTGGATTCTTTTTTTTTTCTTCAGTTGGCTTTTTGAGCTCTTTTCCGTGCTTTTGGGTCCTTACACTTGATGTACTGCAATAGACTAAAATTACATAAGTATCGATGAAATTTGGACGTAAAACAAGTTAAAATCTAAGCAAGTAGTATCAAAATGTGCCGAAATTATCTGGCACGTCAACACCCCCAACTTAAACTCTTGCTTGTCTTCAAGCAACTAAAACGATACTATCCTATTCTAGACTCTACTTACCAAACATGAAACAATACTGACTATGGACGGTGTTTGTTGTTAGTATCTCAAGTATATCTCTTTGAATACTTTACCCTCCCTGAATCATCAGTGTATTCAAGGACAACCAATCAGCTGGTGAACTTTGAGCCTCAACAAGGTAACTAAAGGCTACCTTCAGCTGAATGCACTTATGCTTTACTCAAAACTCAACTTTCTATCAACCTCACAGCTCATGTGCCCTCACTGGAAAGAAAGTCCCATTCTCACAATATTTATCATAACAATACAAAGGGACTAAAGTGCAAATACACTCATTCCCAGAACAAAATTTCAATTGTCACCACATGCCATACCATAGGCTTGCCTCTTATTTTAATTCGTCACCTACTTCTAAGAACACTCAGTTGGAGATCACATAAGGACTTTGTAAGCTTGTAATGTAGGTTTAAGGAAGGGTAGGATAAATATTTAGATATGAGTGACTACATCCTCCTTGAACACTAATTACATTTTTCTTTCTTTTTACACTTTGCTTCTTTTCAACCCCATAGCCTCAATGGCGTGTAGTTGCCAAAGTGGACCCGCCTTAAATACCTCTCTAATTTCCATCAGAGCTCTATTATTGTAAATACATATATAACTATTGTCTTTTTCTTTTCTCTTTTTTTTTTTCTTTCTTTGGAGCTTTCATATATTTACATTAGCACTTTGAGGTATAAGCTCTCACCCTCACTGCATAACCTTATCCATTTCCATTTTGACCCACACCCCCAACTTAGGCTTTTAGCCTCATTCTCAATATTTAAGGAGGAACGGGTTCAAAAGAGATAATTGTTTTACGAACGGGAAAGGTTTGTAATGAAGAGGCCAAGGAAAAGGTTAAAAGGCTCAAAATAGGGTACTAGTGATATTATTTATATATAGGTAGGCTAAAAAGGCTACAGAGGTTTCATAAATAAACAAAGAATGCCTAAGATCCTCTCTCCAACTCAGTGTAATTATAATAAGCGTCGAAAAACCAACCAGGCAAGTTCTAGATGGCAGAAGCAAACACAAGAATTATTTAAACAAATAGCTCACACACATGGCACACAAACTGTTCGGTTAACATAGTTCACAGCTTTAGAGTTAACATTTGGCTACTCGAGGCTTCCCTCATGTATAAATACATGACTCTAGGTGGACCTAGAGTTACAGAATGAGCCTCAAGTTCACACAGTTGATCTGTTACAAGGGTATCATCTACACACAGATGCACATACTTGATACTAAATAATTTCACCATCCCGGTCAATATGTCTCAGTGTAATAAACCCGGTTCTACTATTACACCTTTGAAAAAGAACCCAACAAAGAAAAAACAAGGGGATTTTATTGGCAAACTCAACTATTACTAATTAACTACAATAGCATATATACAGAAATCATTAACTATTAATACATATTTTATAGTTAATTAATGTCGCAAACATACAAGAAAACAAATCAACTATACAGATAAGGCTACCACCCCCAACCGAAATCATGAATTGTCCCCAATGCATAAGAAAAGAAGTTAGAGTGTAAGGGGCTCCCTGGGGCGCATTCGCGCTAAGAGATTCAGTAGCCTATGAGTCCTTTGAAGCTACAGGAGGGCTGTGGGACTGAACGGGAGTTGGTGGTGGGGCTGATGAGCTGCTAGCTTCGCCCACTGGTGGCTGTGTGGCTGATGGGTCTGCCAGGGCAGCCACATCCTCAATGTCTGCGTGCTCCTCTTCCTCCACTGTTGGCGCAACAATCTCTTTGCCCTTCTCCTTAGGGTCATCACCCTCGTCGGACCATGAACTAGTATCCTCTGTCTCTGTCCCTTCTAACTCTGATGACTGGCCCGATGTCTCGTCATCAGTAACATCGACCGGTACCGAAGGAGCTGGAGGATGAGACACTTTGGCAGACAAAGGTGAAATGTTTGCCAATAGAGTAGTGAAGTCCAAGCCCAAGTCTGTTGCAGCAATGTCTGCACCCTGGTCACCCTCTTTGGGGAGGAGAGATGCTATGTCGAACTCCAGATTTTGCAGTTTCTGGAGTTCGGTCTTCATGGATTTTACTTCCCCCCTCAGCTGGGGTAAACCCCTAACCTCACCTCTTTCTATCTGTTCAACCCTAGACTCAAGTTTGTGCAAACGATCCCCGAACAATGTTTGTTGTTGTTGGAGAGCGGTCACTGACGTTTGAATGGGAGTCAGGCTTGTTTGATCAGGTGTGGCAGGGTTTTCAAGAGTTGGTCTACTTTGGCATTGGCGTGTTGTGCAATAAGACCAAGTCTTGATAGGGTTGGCATTGTTGAAGAGGGTGGACCCGTGGTGGACGGGGGTGCAGGCTCTGCAACAGCAGTGGAGGCTTCTGGTTCTTGGGGAGATATGAGAGTTTGGGAGTCAATATCCGGAATTAGGGTCACTGTTGGGGCAGCAGAATCACTAATACGAGTGATATCTATATCCCTCGTTGAATTTCCGAGTTTGTCAGCTTGTGGCAAGAAAGGCACATTCACAGCTTGGCAAAGGGTTGTGATCAAACTCGAAAAAGGAAGTGATGTGGCACGCTGCGTTGCCCGGATGCCAATCTCCTGAAAGATGAGACTCCCCACATCAATTTTTATACCGGCCATAATGCATGCAATGAGCAGTGCTTTCTCAATGCTTATATCTGTTTCATGCCTGGACGGTATTAAATGGGAGGTGACGAAGTTCAGCCAAAATTTTCCCTCCCTGAACAATGTTCTGGAGCCTTCGACCTCGAATCGAATTTGAAGGTCATCTTCACGCTTCCTTCTGCCCTCAGCCACTAGATCCACTTCGGGCAAGCGGTTCTCCTCATCAGACTGGGAGGTGCTTGGTGAATTTTGTTCTATTCTTACACGCTTGGGCTGTGCAGTGTTAGGACCAGATGATGACCTTTTCTTTGCTGAGTGCTTTTTAGGTGCCATATCTGAATGAAGGTAAGATGTAAGCGACATTGTCATCAGTAGAGAAAAGAAAACAAGAAGAATCAACATAGAAGTAACTGAATGCGGCGTGGTTTGCGGTTGGATAACCACTATGCGAACCGCAAACTCGTCGCATTCTTGATGTGCAGAGCTAGATTGTACTTTGCGGTGGGATATGCGATCGCATATCCACTACGCGAATCGCATAACCATCGTAGAGTGTTCATGTTCACAGGCATGTTAGCTTTACACAAATGCGATCGCATATCCACCGCAAAGTGAGATATGCGATCGCAAACTTACGGCGGAAATTGCTGGTGTTAATCAAAATGTTCTGACCCTGTTTGCTGTGCCTTTGCGGTCCGCATAGTCGTTATGCGATTGCAAAGACACTGCATTTGTCGTCTTCCTCAGGTATCTAGAGTTGAGGGATGCGGTCAAATTGCGGTCCACATTTTGATTTTGTGGATCGCAAATACCTTTGGATTCACAAGTATGTTCATCCCCCAAGAATTACAACCCTAGATTCCTGTATTCGTCCCCCACAATGCTCAAACAACTGCAATGAACCACCAAACCTAACTTGCATAATGAAAATTAAAGACATAGCAAAAGTAGTTGTTTAGTGGATCAGCACACATACCTAGGAAGAAGATTTGAGGGATTATGACAATTTTTAATCAGCACTTCAATGTTTGGTAAGCTTGAAACTCAACTTTCCGCCGATATTTTCTATCGCTGTTCGTTCTCTGTTCTTTCCCTTTTTTTAATTAAAATACTATATTGAAGGATTTAAAAGATGAGGGAATGCGGATACGTAGCTGTCAGTATGCGATGATTAAGTCATCGCATAGTTTAAACGCGGATCGCAAATTAGGCTACCTCATCATTTATGTGCTTGTTTTGAGCCAAACTATCTGTCTCTGTTTGCAATGAGAATGCGGACTGCATAATGTAAATGCGATCCGCGAAATGCAGTACACCTTCGCATTTTTGACAGCCATGTTTGTTCAACTTTCTGCTTCAGTTTGCGATGAAAATGCGGACCGCATAATGCAAATGCGATCCGCTAAATTCAGTACAGCTTCACATTTCTGACAGCCATTTTGATCCAACTTTCTGCTTCAGTTTGTGACACAAATGCGGCTCGCATATTGATAATGCGATCGCATTTGTATAGCCTTTGTCACATAGTTGTGTTTCTTCAGTTGCAAGACTTCTTCTCAGTTTTGTGTCCTATTTTTCAAACTCCTGCATTCTAAAACATCCTTCAAATAGCCCTATGTAAAACTATGATATCAGAAACTTAAATAAAGGTACAACAACAAGCAAAGGTAAACGTTACCACACATGGGTTGCCTCCCATGAAGCCCTTGATTTAACGTCGCGGCACGACGAAGCTGAGACGCCTCCGAATTCATTCCATGGTTGGGCATGGACCATCCTTTAGAGCCAGCTGCTCTACCAAATGCTTCTCTCCGTCTGCTCCCAAGTAGTGCTTAATTATTTGTCCATTCACCTTGAAGGTTCAGAGCCCATCCTCCGATGCTAGATCGACAGCTCCAAAAGGGAGAGACATCGACAACTTTGAAAGGGCCAGACCATTTAGACATCAGCTTCCCCGGAAATAATTTTAGTCTTGAGTTGAAAAGTAATACCAGATCCCCTGCCTTGAATTCTCTTTTTAAGATCTTTTTGTCATGGACGAATTTCATTCTTTCTTTATAGACGGCTGCACTTTCATATGCGTGGAGACGGAACTCCTCTATTTTATTCAATTGTGCTAGCCTCAGAGCTCCAGCCTCTGCCCAGTCCATGTTTAATCTTTTTAAGGCCCACATAGCCTTATGCTCAAGTTCCACAGGTAAATGGCAAGCTTTTCCAAAGACTAACCGATATGGCGATGTACCAATGGGGGTTTTGTACGCTGTGCGATATGCCCATAGAGCATCATCTAGCTTCTTCGACCAGTCGGTCCTGTTTGCATTCACTGTTTTTGCTAGTATGCTCTTTATTTCCCTGTTAGATACCTCCACTTGACCGCTCGACTGTGGGTGATAGGGTGTGACAACCTTATGCTTGACACCGTACTTGTCAAGGAGGACTTTAAAGGCTTTGTTGCAGAAATGCGAACCCCCATCATTGAGAATGGATCTTGGGGTGCCAAACCGAGTGAAAATATTCTTCTTTAGAAATGCAGTCACACTCCGAGCCTCGTTGTTAGGTAAAGCAATAGCTTCCACCCATTTGGACACGTAGTCCACAGCCACTAAGATATATTTCATCCCACATGAGCTTATAAAAGGGCCCATGAAGTCAATAACCCAGACGTCGAATAGTTTGATTTCCATCACAAAGTTCATCGGCATCTCATGCCTCCTAGAAATTGGGCCCTGCCTTTGGCATTGGTCACAAGACTTGACCAACTAATTAGCATCCTGATAAATGGTCGGCCAGTAGTAACCACATTCCAAGATCTTTGCCGCCGTTCTATTACCCCCATGATGACCCCCAACCGGTGAGTCATGACAAGCTTTCAGAATTTGTAGCATCTCTTCCTCAGGCACGCATCTCCTGATGATGTTGTCCACACAGACACGGAACAAGAAGGGTTCTTCCAAATAATAGTTTGACAATACCTCAAGAACTTTTTCTTTTGGTAAGATTCCAACCCTTCCGGAATAAGATCGCTAACTATGTAATTAGCGATGTCTGCATACCATGGTGTAAAGGAATTGGATAACGCCAGTATTTGTTCATCTGGAAAGGCATCATTGATTTCCAGCTCTCCTTTTTGTCTTCCCGCTTCTTCAATTCTGGACAAGTGATCTGCCACTTGGTTTTGTGTTCCTTTTCGATCCATCACTTCAAAATTGAACTCTTGCAGCAGCAAAACCCATCGAATCAGCCGCGGCTTTGCATCTTTCTTCGCCATCAGATAGCGGAGAGCTGCATGATCGGTGTACACAATTACTTTGGAACCCAGCAGATACGCACGAAACTTCTCGAAAGCATAAACAATGGCCAACAATTCTTGCTCAGTTACTGTATAATTTATCTGTGGCCCATTAAGTATTTTGCTAGCATAGTAGATTGGGTGCAGAACTTTATTGTGTCGTTGGCCCAGCATCACTCCAATAGCTACACCACTGGCGTCCCACATAAGTTCGAAAGGAAGTGACCAATCAGGTGTGACAATAATGCATGCCGTGGTGAGCTTTTCCTTCAGTTCTTCAAAATCTTTGAGGCATTTTTCATCGAAGACGAACTTGGCATCTTTCTCCAGGAGTTTACACATAGGATTTGCAATCTTTGAAAAATCCTTAATGAAACGCCAGTAGAATCCGGCATGCCCCAAAAAACTACGGACACCTTTGAGGGACGTGGGTGGAGGAAGCTTAGAGATGATTTCTGTGCTTTATCTACCTCTATGCCACGCCTTGAGATTTTATGTCCCAGAACAATACCTTCATCCACCATGAAGTGGCATTTTTCCCAATTTAGCACAAGGTTTGTCTCTTCGCATCGCTTGAGCACTTGTTTGAGATTCTTCAGGCAATGCTCAAAAGTCTCACCTACTACCGAAAAATCATCCGTAAAAACCTCAAGAAAGTCCTCTACCATATTGGAGAAGATAGATATCATGCATCTCTGGAAGGTAGACGGAGCGTTGCGTAGGCCGAATGGCATCCGGCTAAAAGCAAATGTTCCATATGGGCATGTGAATGTTGTCTTCTCCTGGTCCTCCAAAGCTATGTTGATCTGATTATAACCAGAGTATCCATCACAGAAACAATAAAAGGACTTTCCTGCTAGCCGATCAAGCATTTGATCAATAAAAGGCATAGGGAAATGGTCCTTGCATGTGGCACTATTTAGTTTCCTATAGTCCATGCATACCCTCCATCCATTTACTGTTCTTGTTGGAATAAGCTCGTTCTTCTCATTTGTGATCATAGTCATGCCTCCCTTCTTCGGCACGCATTGCACCGGGCTCACCCATGAACTATCAGCAATTGGATAAACTACCCCAGCGTCCAGCCATTTGATTATTTCCTTCTTAACTACTTCCTGCATTGATGGGTTCAACCGTCGCTGATGTTCCACACTCGGTTTGGTTCCACTTTCTAACTGAATCTTATGCTCACAAATTCCAGCAGGGATCCCCTGAATGTCCGCAATTGTCCAACCAATGGCTTGTCTATGCTCCTTCAAAACTTTCAGCAACTGGTCCACCTGCACAGCATTCAACAACGAAGAAACAATTACGGGTAAAGTATTATTTAAGCCAAGAAATTTATACCTCAAATGCGAGGGAGTGGTTTGAGCTCGAGTTGCGGTGGCTCAATAATAGACGGCTTTGCAGGAGGTGTAGCTCTATTCTCCAAATCAAGGGAAAGCTTTGGTGGAGTGTATGAGTAAGAACCACGCCCCTCCAATGCATTCACTGACTCCATAAAGCCATCCATATCATCACCATCGAAGTTAACCAGGATAGCTGCCAATGCTTCACCTAAGCATTGTTCTTCCATCTTCATCTCAACAGCATCATCTACTTCATCAACAATACCAATCACTGAAATGCTCTCGTACTCATTTGGCAGCTTCATACCCTTGTTAGCTTGGAATGTAAATTCTTCGCTGTTCACTCGGAATTTAATTTCATTACGTTCCGAATCCATAAGGGCTCTTCCAGTAGCTAAAAATGGTCTCCCCAATATGATAGGGATTTCCTTGTCCACAGTGTAGTCAAGAATTACAAAATCAGCTGGTATATGAAATTTCCCAACTTTCACAATCACATCATCAACAATACCAACTGGTCTCTTGATTGAACGGTCAGCCATTTGCAACCTCATGCTCGTCGGCCTTGGCATTCCTAATCCCGCTTGTTTGTAGATGGCAAGCGGCATTAAATTGATGCT
>MCJB01034343.1:98492-122826 GCA_002018475.1 Nicotiana obtusifolia | reverse complement strand
CAGCCATTTGCAACCTCATGCTCGTCGGCCTTGGCATTCCTAATCCCGCTTTTTTTTTTTTTGGCAAGCAGCATTAAATTTATGCTGGCCTCATTGTCACAAAGTGTCTTTGCAAAATCGCGCACTCCAATAGTGCACGGAATAGTAAATGCTCCCGGGTCCTCTTTCTTCTCAATAAGATTTGTAGCAATAATATAGCTAACCCGGTGAGTCATATTCACCACCTTATTCTTGGTGGTTCTCTTCTTTGTGATCAAATCTTTTAGATACTTGGCAAAACCGGGCTTTTCCTGAAAAAGCCTCCAAGAACGGTATATTCACAGATAATTGTTTGAGAATATCATAGAATTTATCGAACTTTCTATCGTCAACTCTTCTTGCAAGTCTCCGAGGGAAAGGAGGAGGGGTCTAGGAATCGGCGGAAGAATGTTTGATGTTTCTTCTGCCTTTTCCTTCATCCCTTCTCGGGTCTCATCTCGGATTTGCACAACCTCTGGAGTTTTCTTTAGCTCATCAAAATTGGGCTCTTCAACCTCGACTCCTTTTTCAAGTTCTTCCACATCAACTGCTTGCTCATTCTTTCCTTGCAGTATTTTCCCACTCCTGGTAGTGATAGCCATGATATGAAGTTGGGCCACTCCCACTTCCCTTTGGATTTGCAATAGTATCACTAGGGAGTGTTCCCTTCTGCTGTGGATATTGCTCACAAGAAAGATCTCTCATTTGCAATTCCAGTTTTTGAATCACCACAGTGTGAGAGCCAACCAACTCAGTCATGTTCCTCATGGAATTATCAGACTTTTCTTGGTTTTGTAGTATCCTTTCAAGCATGCTTTCCAATTTAGACTCACTAGAAGAACCTTGATTCGAATATTGACCCTTTGGGGGAACATAAGGATTGGAACTTCGATTTGAAAAGTTGTTATTGCTGTTCCAGTTTCCTTGGTTAGAACCACTTTGGTCGTTTCGCCATTGATGGTGACCTTGCCCTTGCGGGTTTGGTCTCCATTGATTTTGAGAGCCTTGACCTTGGTAATGTTGCCTTTGGTATCCTCCTTGAGAATTATTGATGTAGTTTGCCTCTTCATAATCTTCATTTTGTATCGGCTGCACATTCTCAACCACCTTCACCTTCTTCTTCTGATTTTTCGTGAACACATTGACATTTGTAGCAAGTTCTGCAATTACTTGGTCTCGCTCTTGATTTTCTTTGATCAAGGTGTTCATAGAAGGAGAGCCAATTGCAATTCCACCTGTAGAGTCTTCAGAATCCCAAGCTTGGTTGTGTTTTGCCATTTTATCTAAGATTTGAGTCACCCTAGCGAAGGATTTGTACATAAAGATCCAGCTGCTGCATTCTTCGCTATTGATTGGTTCATAGGATCCAAACCCATGTAAAATTTTTCCAACAAGATGGAATCCGGAAAGCCATGGTTTGGGGACCTCACCAAGTATAATTTAAAGCGATCCCACGCTTCATGTAGCTGTTCGCCTGGTAGTTGCTTAAAGAAGAAAATCTTGTCCCTGAGCTCAGACTTCTTGCTTTGTGGAAACCATTTCGACAAGAAAGCTCGGACAAGTTCAGGCCATGAACGTATAGAATTTGGAGGAAGATTCTGGAGCCATTTTCTCGCATCCCCAGCTAGAGAATACTTAAAGCATCTCAACCTCAAGGCATCGTCGGAGACATGATTCTGCTTATGCATCGCACAAACACCCAAGAAATTTTTGAGGTGCTGTGTTGGATCATCATCAGTGGAATTTCTGAAAGATCCCTCCGCTTTCAGCATCAGAATTAATCCATGTTCCACTTTGAAGGTAGCAGCACCAATAGCAGGAGGTACAATCGCGTTTGTATCCTCAATATACTCCTCAATATCTGCAAAAGGATTTCCTTCCTCCTGTATCTCCACATCATCTTCATGGTCTGACATATCTCCCTGTCTAATCCAAACACAACAAACAACGTGTAATAGAGTAGAATTAGATGTACAGTAAAGTATACACTAATTAGTAATTTCAGAACCGTATTCCCCGGCAACGGCGCCAAAATTTGATACGCTCAATTACACCTTAAGAACAATGTAAGCGGTCGGTGTCAAATATAATAACCCAACAAGGTTGGGGTCGAATCCCACAGGGAATAGGTGTGAAACGTTCACTTAATTAGTGTAATACTCAACTAAGTCGTAATTCTACCAAGTAATCGGAACAAAGAGATGTATTGAATTTAAGTTTAATAGAAGATTGATTGCAATATAATATGATTTAAAGAAACTAAGGTTGTGTCCCCCTTAATGTAGTATAATGCTATTGTTATTAATATTGTATATTTTCAACGGAAGACTCTCTTGATATGCAATTGATACCTAATTTACTACCCAATATTTTCCAATAGTTGGATAATATGTCCTCTTTATGATTTTCCCAAATATAAAAGAGTTGTGATTAAGAACAATCAATTAATGCCAAATTAAAACCTACTTATTCCTAAGTGATTTTATTAAACAAGGTTTAAAGCCTTGAGCCTTTGTTATTTACTTCTACCAAATTCTATCTCACTTTCCCAAGCAAAGATAGAATTAAATGGCGTTTGTTAATGTTTGCAACCATCAACAATGGTTTGAAGAATAAAAAGTAAATAAATATCATTCATCCGTTGAAACTATATTCAATATCATAATCTCAATAACATCATACCCATCTAGGGTTCACAACCTTAGCGTTTAGAATTAGCTACTCATGCTGAAAATTGAATGAGAAAGAATAGTAATTGTCATCATCTTACAAAATAGAAGGTAATTGATCCAAAAAGCTTCCAAGAATTCAAAATATCTTAAACCTCGTACTTTGTGCTCTCAATTCTGACAGGATATCCCTCACAAAACCCTATTAAACCTATTTATAGAGGCCCAAAAATCGAAGCGAAGTTCGGACTAATTTGCCCCTGCTGTTAATAATGCGGACCGCATTTCTGTCGCAAAACAGAATTGTGGTCCGCAAATCTTCTTCCTCCGTCGCATTTCTAACCCAATGATTTTGCCTTCATCGCATGCTGTAATTGCGGTTCGCATATCGATTATGCGATCGCAAAATGCGATCGCATTCTTCACCCTGATTTTCACCCAAAAACTGTGCTTGCGTTTGCGATTCCCTAGTGCAAGTTTGCGGTTCACATTCTAGTTTTGCGGTCGCATATGCGACCGCATTCTCAACATGAAATAGTGCCTAGAGTTTTGTCCTCGTTTGCGATTTGGTTGTAAAATATGCGGTTCACATATGCTGTTTGCGACCGCATATTCACATCTGCGATGCTGTTGGATTCTTTTCTTGTCTTCAGTTGGCTTTTTGAGCTCTTTTCCGTGCTTTTGGGTCCTTACACTTGATGTACTGCAAATACACTAAAATTATATAAGTATCGATGAAATTTGCAGCTAAAACAAGTTAAAATCTAAGCAAGTAGTATCAAAATGTGCGGAAATTACCCGGCACATCAGATAGAAACAAGATTAAGTAACTACATAGTATTACATAATCAACTGAGTCATAATTCACACGATGCACGCCTGACACCTAGCATGTGCATCACCTCAACACCAAACACATAACACGTATACTCAGGGGTTCATACCCTCAGCACCTAGTTTAGAAGTGTTACTTACCTCGAATAAGCCGACTCCAACACCGAGCAAGCCAAATAATACTCTAGGAATGCCATCCCGCACGTACCGGTCTCCAAATGGTTCAAAACTAGCCAAATTCAACTCAAGAACATCAAATAATGCCAAAGGAAACAAACCTAATAGATAAATATTAAATCTTTAATCAAAAGACCAAAGTCAACCAAAACGTTAAACCCGGGCCTGTGCCTCAGAACCCGACGATACTCACAAAATCCGATAATTCATTCAATTACAAGTCAAACCATGCTAGTTTCTCTCAAATCCGACTCCGAATCGATGTTCAAAACTCAAAAATTTACTTTTATGAAATTTTAGATAAAACCCCCAAATTTCACTTTGTAATCATCAATCAAATGCCAAAAATAAAGATGGATTCATGAAATATAACTAAAACCGAGTAGAGAACTCTTACCCTAATCCATGTGGTGAAAAGCGCCTCCAAAATCGCCCAAATCCGAGCTTCCCAAATCAAAATATGACCAAATGAACAAACCCTCGATACTATATGTTTTTGCCCAGCTGCTCTGCCTCGTTTCTCATGCCAAACAATTCCGAAACTCGCTTTTGATGCCTTCAATGGATTTCTTATGAAGTTTCAGTCAAGAAAGGCTATTGAATCACTCCATTTGATCTTATAATGAAGGATATATTTTGGTTTCAATATTTGGAAATAGTGCAGATTTTGAAATACGAATTCAGTGGCAATTTCGTAATTAATCTGAAAACAAATCTTGCAACCCATTTCTTAGTAAAATGACCATAACTTTCTCATACGATGTCGAAACTTGATAATTCCAATTGCTATGGTTCCAAAATTACGATACAAATCTAATGTTTCAATCAAAACAGAAATCGCAGCTCATTTGCTTAATGTGGTACCATTTATGCTCGTAGAAACGATGTCGAAACATAAAAAACGATCGCAACACAACCAAAACCTATTTGAAACTCAGCCGAGCCCCTCGGGACCCCATCTGAATATAACAACAAGTCACGTAATATAACACAAACTTATTCGAGGCCTCAAATCACACATAACAACATCAAACCACAAATCGCACCTCAAACTAAACTTAATGAACTTTGAAACTTTCAACTTTCAAAACTTGTGTCGAACCTTATCAAATCAACTCGGAATGAATTCAAATTTTGCACAAAAGTCCAAAATGACATGACAAAGCTATTATAATTCCCAGAACCACAATTCCAACCCGATATCATCAAAGTCAACTCAAGGTCAAACATATGAACATTCCAAACCTGCAAATCTCCAACTTTCGCCAAATAGTGCCGAAACCTTCTAGAAATATCCAAATGCAAATCCAGGCATACACCCAAGTCCACCATCCGGACCTAACGGAACCATAAAAAGTTAAACTTGGTCAACTCTTCCAACTTCAGCTTCCTAGTTGAGAATCATTCTTTCAAATCAATTCTGAATAACCTAAATACAAAACCGACGATTCACACAAATTACAATACATCATATGGAGCTACTCAAGACTTCAAATGGCTGAACAAAATGAAAATGCCAAAACAACAGGATGGGTCGTTACATTCTCCCCTACTTAAATATACGTTCGTCCTCGAACGTGTCCAGAGTTGTTCCAAAGCTATCAAATCACCGCGTAACCTTACCATAAACATGGTGGGGGGGGGGGGGGGTGATCCCACGTCACCCCAACCCATATAAGTCCGATAACACAACATAACTAAAGATCCTTAATTCAACTTTAGCTCATAAGCCTTAGAATCAAATTTCCAACATCCGAATTTCCTCACAAGATCAGAATCTCGCATCTACACACTGCATAAGTCTGAACAAGCCGAATCAATCCATAATGATAACCCAAGATGTAATCACATGATGTATCACAAAATTTGCATACTCTTAGTTTTAATTCTTGATCACATTAGCTACTCAAAACAAATCTAATAACGGTAATAACCTCATATCAGTACAACCTCATTCAAAACCTTCATACACTGCCGATGATGAAAGAAACATAAAAAACTCATAACCACTCATCAGATCAACAAGTCATGGAGTCCTCTCTCGTCCGTCGAGAATCAAAGCCAATTCCTAAGTCGACCTACGATATTATTCCTCCATACATCCTCTAATCAATTCTGATAGTATCACTTCTAGGTCTAATGACCTCATCTCCTCAAAAACAACCATTCTATTGACATGCCACACCAATACAACCTAAAGCCACAAACCGTGCAATCCGTGCACCAATAGGCAACACTTCAAATGTACGCAATAATGAAAAATGACTCAAATGAAAGAATCATCCCGCAAGCTCAACAAGTACCACCAAATCGCAATGCTATGAACCCATCACACATGGTAGGACCAAGACACACAAATCTAACACAAAGGATCATATCCCGGCATAGCCCAGCTGAATAATATCGTAGGTCGACTTAGGAATTGGTCCAAATGAAATACCTCAAGCCATAATGCTCAAAATCAACAACTACACACAATTCAACATCAAGTACATAAAGTGCATGACCATAACCATGGAGTAGCCAATAACAAAATATACCACATCTCGAAAATAACATAAACAAGGCGCAATCAGTCATTCAACACCCCAATAATCATCTCGCTCGAATTCGCTGCAAGGCCCAAATAGAACCGCATCATGTGTGCATATAACCAACGAATTACCACCCTTCGTAGCATAGAGGAGTAACACAAATTACATGTCAGAACACAAACAAGCTCAACACTAAACGAATGACTCACCCTTCAACACTAACCGAATGACTCACCCCTCAACACTAACAGTTCTGAGTCACTAAATCCGGCCCGATGTAGAATACACGTAGCCAAATCAACTCTGGTCATCCCCAAATGGATAAATGGCCCTCCAAAAGTCCATAATGACCTAACCATAGCATATACTACTAGCTGGCTAACCTTGGCCATATCTTCACAGTCCACAACCACGAAACAATTTGCCTTCTGAGTATTCCTAGTCTCCAAATCCATAGAACACACGAATCTCCATAGTCGATCCCAACTCCACCACTCGAATGGCTAGTACATCTCCCATACACAATCATCCCATGAGAAATTCTTTCATAATTCTTCCATGCCACATAGAAAAATCTGAACATCAACTGTCGATCATCCTGGCAAGTACCACAATACTAATGAAGCATCTATATGTTAAAACACAATGTGCCTTCTAAAGTACGCACCCTTCTTAGGCAGTACCAAGTAGTAATAGCATTCATCTAGTTATCTGAAACAGTCCATGTTGTCTAAGAATTCATGACTTTCCCTTCCAACTGAACTGTGACCTTGCACATGCAAATCTCAATCCCCCACAACACATTTCATCTATCATGCCATCATATGAAAAGCATGAGAATATCATAATCAACTCGGAGGCACAAGCAGGATGCATACCCGATCAGTCAGAAACCTTCCATTTGATCCAATACAGGAGAAAATCACATTACGCAACATGCCCATCATGCTGGTAGGAAATATCCATCTCAAACCGTGGTAGAGACCATCGAGAACTCTTCGAAACCCATTTGCACATAACCAAGCCATCAGAACTGAAACTCTTCAACTCAACCAAGCCATGCAGGTTGTCGAACCCAAGAGTATTGTCACAAAATACCTGTAGAGACTCACCACAGCATAAGTACCCAAAGAACTGATCATATCCATTACTATGTTGATCCTAACCTACTACTAAGCTGTCTTATTTCTCTGAATTCCTTCCGAATTACCCTCAAGTTGACATTTCTCCTTGCCAGAACACCATGATCCTTACCCAAAGCTCACCACAAGAGATCCTAGAATAAAACCACACTGCCCTAAGGCCCACAAGCCGATATATTCCCTCTTAAGCACCCCTAAAGGTACCACAACCGAGATACCCACTCTGAAAAGACCTATGAATCTAAAGTCGTTTCCTTCACCTTCCTTATAATAAAATGTAGAATACATAATGACATAGAAATACCGCGAGTCTCGAAACCATCCAATGAAAATCTTAGATTCTAGCCATATAAAAATCCAAAAAATTCTCAATTGCCACATATAAATCTTGAAACCATTAGAGCCTTCTCAAGTGTAATCCACTTTGCTCAAATCTCAATTGCACCGCACCAAACAAGCCGAATGACTTGTGCCCCATTAGCACGACTACGCCCATAGAAGTAACCCTGCCTTAACACAACCGAGAAAATTCCTACTCCGTGCGCACTACATCTTTCACGAATAACAACTCAATAATTCCATGATTCCCATAATACTTATAAAGTGTAATACACCATGCATCTAGGAATTTCATTGCTTAAATCATCCTCAAAACTTGCCTCTACAAGTCATAACTGATCCACAAGTACGCCTTAGAACGAAACCAATACAACACGTAACCATGCAATCAAATTTTCGATAGCATACTCCCCCACTTGGCTAAAAGCCATAGGTCAAAACACTCAATAATCACAGTGCCCATACTTTATTCCTGCCATAATACCATAGTGAGATTCAACTAAATCCTTCATAAGCTCATGTAACACAAACCATACAACACCTCAAATCATCTACTAAGTTTGCAATTCATCATCGTAATAGTCAAGCCAACTTCCTCAAGCGATCCAAATTCAAGTTGCACCACCGGCAAAAGAGATCTTTCCACAAAAACAACATAGGGATTGCACAACCTCAGGACACCCCGCATGAGATAACCCACCTACATAGCCTCAAACTAGCATCTCTTACATCCTACCACAGCCATAACCACTAAGCATTCACTAAATCTTCCTAAGTCTAAGCTCGTCAAAAGAACATACGAATCTACTTCAACCCACGAATGAACAACATGAAACTTCCCTTAACACACTCATAACTCGAGATCGTACAACACATCAAGAAATAAATCAAACACCTAATAGTCCTTTTCACATCCCTGACAGACCCTTCTCGTCATATCTAATCCATTTGAACACATCTTGCAGTCACATCATACTCATCATATAACCGTTCAACCACTCACCAAGCCATAAGCCCCACTCCGAGGGACACTACCGGACATAAAAGTCCAAAAACATATGCTCACAAAACTGAAACCACCAAGTCTAAGCTACGGTAAAAACCTGGCCTCAAGTCTTCCAGACTGGCCCAACTCCAAACACAAAAGAACGTATCTCGTACCTCATTCGTAGAATCACAAGCTGTCGATTCACAGCTAATACCGGGCGCTCACATATGCATACGAGTGAGTGGAAGGAACTCAAAGAGGTATTCAAGCTGAATCAATGCCACACGATAAAGGAAAGAAAGATGGGAGGTTTATCCTAAATGCCCTGTAGCCTCTTGAAGATAGGTATGGACGTCATCATACCGATCTGGAAGACTCTACTAGACACTTGCTCATGACTTGTACAACCTATGAACTTAGAGCTCAAATACCAACTTTTCACAACCCAAAATCCAACTAGTCATAATGGCACCTAACCCCCAACCACTAGGTAAGCCAATTAGCAACCATCCAATTCAAATGAGATATACTAAGAGAAGTAATGATAATACAACTGAACTTTTATACAAAAATCCCAAGGACTGGTAGTACAAATCATGAGCTTCTATGATTAGAGTTTCCAAAGTTGGTATGAAATAAATATATCATCTGTTCGAAATGTAAACAAACAGATTTTTATAAATCTAAAGCTACTGTGGACAAAAGGCAACTACAACCGGAACGCAGGTACATCCTCAATGTCGGCTCCAGCCATATACAACAACATCACTCCAAAATCTGCACGCATGGTGCAGAAGTGTAGTATGAGTACAACTGACCCCATCTACTCAATAAGTAACAAACCTAACCTTAGGTTGAAAGTAGTGACGAGCTTGGACAACGATCAGAGTCTAACACCAATGGCCAAGAACAACTCGTAACAATAAAAATAAAGCAGTACAAGTAATGACTCAATGATATGATGCTCAACTCATTAACAGTTATGGAAAATAAGCATGCTTTTCAGGTATAGTAGTAAGAAAGCCCAAATCTTTCACCGAAATCACCAAAATGTGAGTATATCAGAAAACTATAATTTTCCCCAAAAACTTTCAACAACAAATAGGATGTTTCATTATCAAAATGGCATGAGGAAAGTACATCTCTATGCCTACATGTCAATGTGCATGTGAAGTCATGAATGATCATACCGTATAGCATGAGGGAATGGATCTCTATGCCTACATGCCAAGTATGCATGTCAAGGGTGTAGTGCACCACACTAATAAACTTATGTGCTCATGCTCTTGGAGAAGTCAACCTCACTCAGCACGCTCAATCACTCAGTCCTCCCAGTCACTCAGTCTTCCCAATTACTCGGCACTCACGCTCGCACTCGCACTCAGACTTGCACTCGACACTCACACTCAGTATGTATCCGCTCTTACTGCTAGTATGTCAGATACTGGAGGGGCAGATCCTGCCCAAGCGCTAATATAAGCCAATCATGGCATGTTGCAGCGTGCAGCCCGATCCCTTATGAATCAATAAAGCCTGCTCCGCCGTGCAGCCCGATCCTATAAATATCACTTACTATCAGGCCCTTGACCTTACTCAGTCATCGTCCTCTCTAGTCTCCCGGCCTCACAAATCTCATACCAAACATCCCAGACAATGATAACATGATGTGACAACAAATGATAACAAAGACCGAGATATGATATACAAATGAATGAGTATGATTGAGTATGTACTTGCAATATAAGTAAATAACTCAATAGCATAACTGACCTCAACTGTCCCAACAGGATAAGCATATAGCCTAAATATGGTTTCTAACATGGATCACAACTCAATTACTCTAGCACGTAAAAATTTCATGATAGAAACAAGATTATGTAACTACATAGTATCACAGAATCAACCGAGTCATAATTCACACAGTGCAGGCTTGACACATAGCATGTGCGGCACCTCAAAACAAAATACATAACACGTATATTCAGGGGTTCATACCCTCAGCACCATGTCTAGAAGTGTTACTTACCTTGAACAAGCTGAATCCAACACCAAGCAAGCCAAACAATACTCTAGAAATGCCATCCCGCATGTTCCGACCTCTGAACGGTTCAAAACTAGCAAAATGCAACTCAAGAACATCAAATAATGCAAAGAAAAAAAAAACCCAATCGATAAATATTGAATCTTTAATCAAAAGCCCAAAGTCAACAAAATAGTCAAACTCGAAACCCAATGAAACTCACAGAATTCAATAAACCATTCAATTATCAGTCCAACCATACTAGTTTCACTCAAATCCGACTCCGAATCGATGTTCAAAACTCAAAAATTCACTTTATGAAATTTTAGACAAAACCCCCAAATTTCACTTTGTAGTCATCAATCAAATGCCAAAAACGTAGATGGATTCATGAAATAAAACCAAAACCGAATAGAGAACACTTATCCCAATCTATGTGGTGAAAATCGCCTCCAAAATCACCCAAATCCGAGCTCCCCAACTAGAAAGATAGCCAAATGAACAAACACTCCATATTATATGTTTCTTTCTAGCTGTTCTGTCTTGCTTCTTATGCCAAATAATCCCGAAACTCACTTTTGATGCCTCCAATGGATTCCCTGTGAAATTTCGGTCAATTTAGGCTTTTGAATCACTCCATTTGACCTTATAATGAAGGATATGTTGGTTTTAATATTTGGAAATAGTGCAACAACAACAACAACATCATACCCAGTATTATCACACACTATGGTATGGGAAGGGTAGTGTGTACGCAGAACCTACCCCTACCTGCTGAGGATAGACAGACTGTTTCCAATAGACCCTCGGCTCAGGAAAGCATAAGCACCCCATTAATGAAAATATAGACAAGAAGGGACAGTACCAAAAAGCCATATAAAAGTAGAATAAAAACAACAAGATAGTAAGGTGATCAACAATGAAAGAAAACAACGGCTATTCATAAAAACCTACTACCAACAAAAAGAGAGACTGTGTACCAATACTACCTTTATAAACACCCTAGACTACCTACTCTACTACCCTAATCCTCGACCTCCATACCTTCCTATCAAGAGTCATGTCCTAGGTCAGCTGAATTTGCGCCATGTCTTGCCTAATCACCTCTCCCCACCTCTTCTTTGGCATAACTCTACCTCTCCTTAGGCCTCCAATTTCAACCTCTGACACCTCCTCACCGAAGCATCTGTGCTTCTCCTCCTCACATGACCAAACCACCTAAGCCGCGCTTCCCGCATCTTGTCCTCAATAGGGGCCACATGCACCTTGTCGCGAATAACCTCATTTCTGATCTTATCTAACCTGGTGTGCCCGCACATCTATCTCAACATCCTTATCTCTGATACCTTCATCTTCTGGACATGAGTGATCTTGATTGGCCAACACTCAGCCCCATACAACATCGTTGGTCTGACCACCTCTCTGTAGAACTTACCTTTAAGTTTCGTTGGCATCTTTTTGTCACATAAAACACTAGAAGTGAGTCTCCATTTCATCCATTCCGCCCCAATACGATGTGTGACATCTTCATCAATCTCCCCATCCCCCTAAATAATAGACCCAAGGTACATAAAACTTCCTCTCCTAGGGATGACCTGCGAGTTCAGCCTCACCTCCCCTTCCCCTCCTTGAGTCTTTCCACTAAGCTTACACTCTAAGTATTTTACCTTAGTCTTGCTCAACTTGAAACCTTTAGACTCCAGGGTCTACCTCCATATCTCTGATTGCGGGTTCACACTGTTTCACGTCTCGTCAATGAATACAATATCATCTGCAAATAGCATACACCACGACACCTCCCCTTGGATGTGGTGCGTCACTACGTCCATTGCCAGAGCAAACAAAAAAGGGCTGAGTGCCGACCCCTTATGCAACCCTATCATAACCGAAAAATGGTCTAAGTACCCACCCACCGTCCTCACTCGGGTTTTTGCTCCATCATACATTTCCTTAATCAACCTAACGTAAGCAACGTGTACACCTCTAGCCTCCAAACCTCTCCACAAAACCTCCCTCAGAATTTTATCGTACGCCTTTTCTAAGTCGATGAACACCATATGCAGGTCCTTCTTTCTCTCCCTATACTGCTCGATAAATCTCCTAACAAGGTGGATGACTTTCATAGTCGAACGCCTCATCGTAAACCCTAAATGGTTCTCATAAATAGACATTCCTCCTCACCCTTAGCTCTAGCACTCTCTCCCAGACTTTCATAGTATGGCTAAGCAGCTTGATAACCCGATAGTTATTGCAATTTTTGATATCACCCTTGTTCTTGTATACAGGAACCATTGTGCTCCACCTGCACTCTTCGGTCATCTTTTTGTTCGAAAAATGACATTAAATAACCTAGTGATGTTGTATCAGGTGCTTCGTGGGAGGCAACCAATGGTGATGTTGTAAATGTCATGCTATCATGTTAACTAAGGTACTTGTTGGGAGGCAACAAAATTCATAAGATAGATTAGGTTAGTTTGATTTTTATTGCTGATTTTAGGATACTAATGGGCTAACTAGTGTTGTTTGAATAGGTAAAGGCACAATCCAATTGAAAAATGTGATCGGAAGCAAGGTCGGGAGGTAAAAACTAGGAAAGGAATGCAAAAATGTGATAGATCGACCATCCTCGCGAGGCCAGGCCCAAGGCACATTCCACCTCACACCCAGCCTTGCCCCGCCCCCTTTCCCTTGTCCCCAACCGTAGCATCATACAATCCCCCACCCCCTCCTTTGTCCCACTCCTGGAGCCGCCTAGCCAATCGCGGGGTCATCCTAGCCCCAGGCCTCGCGGTGCCTAGGTGAGTACTTCTCTTCTCTTCTTCTTTTGTTTTTTTCACCCCCTTCCATACTAGCACACACACCTCCATGAACCCCATAGGAATGTGATTGTTAGTTAAATGAGTGTTTACACTCAATCTCAAGTTTATTTGTGAGTGTAAGGCAACCACTCACCCGCACAAGAGCTTACACAAGATTAGTGCGCGCCAAATGTTTGCTAAAATGCCTCAAAGGCAAATTTTGCCCCAATAGGAGCCCGAGTCTCCGGGATTGATACACTAGTAGCTTGTGGGCTTAATTAACATAAAATTTTAGGTTGGGTTTGGCTCAACAAAGGTATATTGTTAAAACAATAGTGCATAAATAATGCTCATATGTGAACTAATTGATATGAAGCTACTGACATGCTTAAATTGTGCAAGGTGAAGTTTGAGTAACCTTGATTTAATTGAAGCACCATGTGCTAAGATTTTAAGTGTGGGGTCGTTATGACCCCATGTTGAGCTGATGAGAAGAATGATGAGGAGTGACCAGGGAGTTTTCTTACCACCCTTCTTGATTTTATTTTATTTCATATGCATTAAGGTAACTGCATGATTTAAGTGTGGGGGGAAAAATTCTCTGCGGTTTGTACATTAGTATATTAGTATCTCTTGTTTCCATTTTGGTATTGATTAATTAGATAAAAATATGAAGAAAGAAAAATTGTAGTATAGTATTTTTAGTTTAATTTAGTTGTAGTTTAATTAGAAAAAAATAAAATAAATAAAAAATCAAAAAACGTTTAAAATTTTGGAGTTTTCCAGCCGATGGATGCCCTAGAAAGTTTTCTTGAGGAATTAAAGCCTAACCAAAATACAAAAAAATAGAAAATAGAAAAATCCAAAAAATTGTCTTTTAATTTTTCTTAGGTGGTAATAATCCCCATGATCTATTTTGTACCTCGGTTCTTTTCCATAGGATATAATTTGAACCGTGTAGTAGTTTTAAATTATTTAGAGTAAATTAGGAATTAGGTAATGAAATGATGAAGAATGATGCTCCTAGGCACCTTTGACTTGTTTGATAGTAGCATACTTTACGCGTTGGCATGTGTATTATCTTCCCTATATTTTATGATTGTCCATGATGCCTAGTTTAGTTTGATAGCATATTTTATGACACTTATGTCTCGTTTCCTTGACTTATGTTCACTTTGTGCTTAATGCTTAATATCTTGTGGCTTTGTGACTACTTGCTTTAGTTTGAGAGTCAGAATGAATCGTCCTTAGTGAGTCATGTGCTATGTGATGAGATTTTTTTATAGTCCATGTCACTGTAATTACGTCTAGAATTTGCCCGACATGTGAGTTTAAGCAAAATTTTAGGTGATGCTCGGTTTGAAAATAATTTTAGGCTTTCTTTGATATTTTTGAGCTTAACGCTTATCACAAATAAAATTATTTCTAGTCAGCACTTTTGAGTCTATGAACTTTTATTTGGCACCCACATTACAAGCTTGTACCTTTTTTGGTTCTTAATTGGCATTGTTTTGATCCTTTTGCCTCTTAAGGCACTTTAATGATGAATGGGCATTAGAAGAAGTAAGGAGGGAACTTGGATGGATTTTGAGTAGAACCAATGAAATAAAGAAAGGTGCACTTGTGCTGTAAGAGATACACCAAAAGCAAGAATTGTAAAAAAAAATTATATGTAGATAAATGAATAATACATCTTGTCTTTGCTAGTGAGTTTGAGTTAAAGTAGTGCTAAAGAAAGAGGGAACCTTTTCCTGGGGTGATATTATTTGTGAAATTGAAAATGGGATTAGAGAAAAATGTGCTTAATGTTAATTATGTGATGCATTAAGGTGCTTAGGAGTGTTAGCCACTTTTCCTAAATATATCATATCCATCCTGTAGCCCACTTAATGGGCAAGCCTATGGTACCTTTTGCATGCATGTGACTTTGAGTGTGAGAGACTTCTTTAACACATATGATTCCTTAAACTATATTTGATCTTGAAATTCGAATGCATGGATTCTACTTGTTCTCTTTGATTTTGTTGTGAGGGCAAGTTTTTTCACGAGGGAACTGTAATGTTACAAGACTTCTCTACGATATTGGGTGTTCAAGCCATGAGTGCATTGTGATAATGGGTTTGTTGTTTAGGCTGGGATAATTATAAGCAAGTTATCTTTGTTTGAATATTTGTGAAGTTTGGCATGCGTAAAAGGGAAGTGTGTTATGAATGCATATGCTAAGTTTTAATTGTTTGTATCAACCATAGTCATTGGTGTAGTGTGCTTCGATTGTGTTAGATATAAAGTGCTCAAGGATAATGTAAATTGTTCGTTAACTCGAGGACGAGCAATGTTTAAGTGTGAGATTAAATGAGTTGTTTATATGTGTAGGTTCGTTGGAAGATGAAAATGAGTAAAGGGTTAATACAATGATGTGGAAAATATACAAAAAGAGCACGAAAAGGAAAAAACCGGAGAAGGCCAAGAACCAGGTACCAGGCCAGACGACACCTGGCTCCTGGCGGGGAAGACCTGGCGATAGCTCTCGTGCCAGAAGGTTCCCTGCTCGCCCCTGTCTAGGCAAAACAAGTTCTTAGGCCTGGACCCTTTCTCAGTACGCGCATTAAACGTGATTATTGAGGGTTTGTCAACATTTGAAGGCGGCAAAGGCTTAAAAACACGAGCACAACACGGATTTCATCGATTTTCCATCCTTCATCTAGTATTCATAGCTTCTATGTTTATAAACAATACTTTTATTATTGTTATGAACATGAGTGGCTAAGAACCCCAATATTCTGGGTTATGGGTTGAATTTGACTATTGTTGATTGACGGTTGATTATTTTGCTTGAGTTATCATATTAATTTTCTTATTCAATCTTGCGCTTAATTATTTTACTGCGTAGCTAATAGTAAAATACTATCTACGTACTAATAGTTGAACCTGAAAGTGGAAACTATAGATTGCATATAAGAATGAATAGAGTAAGTTCTTGAATCTGGGCATCAGAGAATAGATTTGCGATTAGGATATATATCATGACTCGAAATCCCAACCGTGGGGCCATGATGGTGCCTTCCACTTGATAGGCATGACAATGTCATCTAATAAGTAATTATTTTGAGAAATTTAAAAGCAGAACACTAATAGTGCGAAACTAAAATAAACTGAAATAGATGTGATAAATACAACCGTAACACGGTCAAAAAAATATCTTTGAAATCTGGAGTCACGAATACATGAGCGACTAGAGTACTATAAATAAAGTCTGAACGAAATACAACTGCTTGAAACAAAAGTAAACGGTAAAGACAGAATAGACGGGGACATCAAGGACTGCGAACGCCGTGCAGCTCTACCTCAAATCTCCTGAGCAAGACGATCCGAGAAAAACTCCTCTACGCATCGCTGGGACCAACACCAGAATTTTCACAAGAAGTGTAGAAGTGTAGCATGAGTACAACCGACTCTATGTACTCAATAAGTGTTGAGCCTAACCTCGACGATGTTATGACGAGACTATGACAAGACCCTCGTAATAAACCTGTACGAATAATAATAATAATAACATAATATGGAAATATAGACAAAACAGTAAACTCTTAAAAACATACCTGAAGGTCAACTACTTAAGGGCCCCAGAATAACATGATCTCAAATCTCATATGACAGTACCGAGATAAAAACTCTACAAATACAAATAGCTATAACACATCATACTCTATTTCGGTGCTCAACCTGATCCCAACAAGTATCACAATACCTATTGAGGCGTGCAACCTGATCCCAATATATATCATATCATTGTCTTTTGCAGTGTTCAGCCCAATCCCAATATAATTCAATTCAATGACGTTGTGCCGCGCAAGCCATTTCTAATATCAACACATAAACATAAATTACTCTACACAACCAATAATAGAATCTCAACACGAAAGGAGAATACAGCTTATAGAACATCAAGGAACTACTGATATGCTCAAATTACACCTTAATAATAGTGTAAGCGGTTGACGTCAAATATAATAACCCAACAAGGTTGGGGTCGAATCCCACAGGGAATAGGTGTGAAATGATTATCTAATTAATGTAATACTTGACTAAGTCGTAATTCTATCAAGTACGTCAAATAGAATAAAAGAGTGTTGAATGTATAAGTAAATGAAAAATGACAACTAATTTTCATAGTATGAATGTGAAAAATATGAATTTAAGAAACCAAGGTTGTGTCCCCCTTAATGTAGTAGAATGTTCTTGATATTAATATTGAGTACCTTTCTTGATATGCAACTGATGTTTAATTTACTATCCAATATTTCCCAATAATTGGATAATGTATCTTCTCTACGATTCTCCCGAATACAAAAGAGTTATGCTTAAGAACAACCAATTAAACGCCAAATTAAAACATACTTATTCCTAAGCGATTTTATTAAACAAGGTTTAAAGCCTTGAGTCTTTGTTATTTATTTCTACCAAATTCTATCTCACTTTTCCAAGATAAGATAGAGTTAATTGGCGTTCCTCAATGTTTGCAACCACTAACGATTAATTGAAGAACAAGAAATAAATAAATATCAAGCTTCCTTCGAAATCAGATTCAATATCAAGATCTCAACAACATTCTACCCATCTAGGGTTCACAACCTCAGCGTTTGAAATTAGCTACACATGCTGATAATTAAAGAACAAAAAATAGTAATTGATATCATCTTAAAAAAATGGAAGGTATTTGATCCCCAAAAGCTTCTAAGAATTCAAATTGTTAATTGCCCGTACTTTGTACTCTAAATTTTGACAAGCATCCTTTCACAAAATCCTATAAAACCTATTTATAGAGGCCCAAAACCCGAGGCGAGTTTCAGTCTAATTTGCCCCTGTTGTGATAATGCGGACCGCATTTTTGTCGCAGAACAGAAATGTGGACCGCAGATCATCATCGCCCGTCGCAAATCCCACCAGAAAATTTTGCTCTCATCGCGTTTTGATTCGCGGTTCGCATGTTGATTATGCGATCGCGATATGCGATCGCATTCTCCAGTCTGATTTTCACCCAGAACTCTGTTTGTGTTTGCGATTTCACCTAGTTATTTCGCGGTTCGCATTCCTATTTTGCGGTCGCATATGCGACCGCATTCTCGACATGAAGATTGGCCTAGAGTTCTGTCTTTGTCTGCGATCTACTTGTAGAATATGCGATTCGCATTTTCTGTTTGCGACCGCATACTCGCATATGCGATGCTCTTAACTTCTTTTCTTGTCTTCAGCTGGCTTTTTGAACTCTTTTCCATACTTCTGGGTCCTTACACTCGATATACTGCAAATACACTAAAATTACGTAAGTATCATGAGAATTTGCACATAAAACAAGTTAAAATTTAATTAAGTAGTATCAAAATGTGCCGAAATTACCCGGCACATGAACACCCCTAACTTAAACTCTTGCTTGTCCTCAAGCAACTAAAACATTACTATCCTAATCTAGACTCTACTTATCAAACATGAAACTATACTGACCGTGGACAGTGTTTGTTATTAGTATCTCAAGTATAACTCTTTGAATACTGTACCCTCCTTGAATCATCAATATATTCAAGGGCAACCAATCAGTTAGTGAACTTTGAGCCTCAACAAAGTAGCTAAAGGCTACCTTCAGCTGAGTACACTTATGCTTTACTCAAAACTCAACTTACTATCAACCTAGCAGTGTATGTGCCCTCACTGGAAAGAAAGTCCCACTCTCACAATATTTATCATAGCAATACAACGGGACTAAAGTGCAAGTACACTCACTCTCAGAACAAAATTTCAAGTGTCACCACATGCCATACCATAGGCTTGCCCTTATTTTAATTCGCCGCCTAGTTATAAGAACGCTCGGTTGGAGATCACATAAGGACTTTGTAAGCTTGTAATGTTGGTTTAAGGAAGGGTAGGATATATATTTAGATACTAGTGGCTACTTCCCCCTTGAACACTAATTACATTCTTCTTTCTTTTAACCTTTGGATTCTTTTCAACCCCATAGCCTTAATGGCGTTAAGTTCCCACATTGGACTCGCCTTACATACCTCTCTAATCTATTCTAAAGCTCCATTATTGCCAATACATACATACTCTTTTTTTTTAATTCTTTTTTCTTTCTTTTTCTTCTTTGGAGCTTTCATAAATTTACATTAGCGCTTTGAGGTATGGGTTCCCACCTTCATTTCACAGCCTTGTCCATTTCCATGTTGACCCACACCCCCAACTTAAACTTTTAGCCATGTTCTCAATGTTCAAGGAGGAACGGGTTCAAAAGAGATCATGTTTTACGAATGGGACAGGTTTCTAATGCGGAGGCTAAGGAAAAGGTTAAAAGGCTCAAATAGGGTACTAGTGATATTAATTATGCACAGGTAGGCTGAAAAGGATAGAAAGGTTTCATAAATAATCAAAGAAAGCCTAAGATCATCTCTCTAACTCAGTGTACATATACTAGGCGTCGAAAAACCAACCGGGCAAGTTCTAGATGGCAGAAGTGAACACAAGAACTATCTAAACAAGGAGCTCACACACATTGGCACACACACTGTTCGGCTAACATAGTTTACAGCTTTAGAGTTCACATTTGGTCACTCGAGGCTTTCCTCATGTATACATACACGATTTGAGGTAGACCTAGAGTTACCGAATGAGCCTCAAATTCACATAATTGATTTGTTAGGAAGGGTATCATCTACACACAGATTTACATACTTGATACTGAACAAATTTACCATCCCGGTCAATATATCTCATATTCATAAACCCGGTTCTACTATTACACCCTTGAAAAAGAACCCGGCGGAAGAAAAAACAAGGGGATTTTATTTAGGAACTTCATTTCACTAACTATTTAATTACAACAGCATATATACATAAGTCATTAATCATTACTACATAATGTACAGTTATCAATGTCACTAAAAATGCCCAAAAAAAATGCACAGATACACAGATAAGGCTACCACCCCCAACTTAAATCATGCATTGTCCCCAATGCATAAAAAATATATAGAGTGCAAGGGGCTCCCTGGGGGCGCAATTGCGCGAAGAGATGCGGTAGCCTAGGTCTCCTTTAGAGCTGTAGGAGGGGTGTGGGACTGGTCTGGAGCAGGTGGTGAGGCCGCTGAGCTGCTAGCTTCTCCCACTGGTGGCCGTGTGGCTGACGAGTCTACCCTGGCAGCCACTTCTGCTAGCGATTGCTGAATGGCCTTCTCAATGTCTGCTTGCTCTTGTTCCTCCTCCATAGTTGGCACAGCAATCGCTTTGCCCTTTTCCTTAGGGTCTGCACCCTCATCGAACCCTGAACTGGCCTCCTCTGATTCGTCCCCTTCGAATTCTGATGACTGCTCTGATGTATCGTCATCAGTAAGATCTACCTGTACTGTAGGAGCGGGAGGCTGAGACACTTTAGCAGACGAAGGTGCGATGTCTGCCATTAGTGTCGTGAAGTCCAGGCCCAAATCTGGTGCAGCACTGTCAGCACCCTTGTCACCCATGTTAAGGAGGAGAGATGATATGTCGAACTCTAGATTTTTCATCTTCTGGAGGTCGGTCTTCATGGATTTTACTTCCTCCCGCAGTTGGGGTAAACCCCTCACCTCACCTCTTTCAATCTGTTCAACCCTAGACTCAAGCTTGTTCAACCTATCTCCGAACGCTAATTGTTGTTGTTGGAGAGCGGTCACTGACGTTTGCATCAGAGTCAGGACCTGTTTAATCAGGTGGGGCAATGTCTTCAAGAGTTGGTCTACCTTAGAATTTGCGTGATGTGCAATTAGACCGAGTCTTGAAATGGTTGGCAATTGGGAGGCAGATGGACCAGTGGTAGATGGGGGTGCAGTTTCTTCAGCAGCAGTGGAGGTGTCAGGACCTTGGGGAGACAGGAGATTCTGAGAGTCAATGTCCTCAATTGGGGTCACTAGTGGGGCAACCGAATCACTTATACGAGTGATATCAATATCTCTCGTAGACCTACTGAGTTTGTCTTGTTGTGGTAAGAAAGGAACATTCACCTCTTGGCAGAGGGTACTGATCAAACTCGGGAAGGGAAGTGATATGGCCCGCTGCGTAGCCCGGATGCCAATTTCCTGAAAAATAAGGCTCCCCACATCAATTTGATATGCCCAAATTACACCTTAATAATAGTGTAAGCGGTCGATGTCAAATATAATAACCCAACAAGGTTGGGATCGAATCCCACAGGGAATAGGTGTGAAATGATTATCTAATTAATGTAATACTTGACTAAGTCGTAATTCTATCAAGAACGTCAAATAGAATAAAAGAGTGTTGAATGTATAAGTAAACGAAGACTGACAACTAATTTTGATAGTATGAATGTGAAAAATATAAATTTAAGAAACCAAGGTTGTGTCCCCCTTAATGTAGTAGAATGTTCTTGATATTAATATTGAGTACCTTTCTTGATATGCAATTGATGTTTAATTTACTATCCAATATTTCCCAATAATTGGATAATGTATCTTCTCTATGATTCTCCCGAATATAAAAGAGTTATGCTTAAGAACAACCAATTAAACGCCAAATTAAAACCTACTTATTCCTAAGCGATTTTATTAAACAAGGTTTAAAGCCTTGGGTCTTTGTTATTTATTTCTACCAAATTCTATCTCACTTTTCCAAGATAAGATAGAGTTAATTGGTGTTCCTTAATGTTTGCAACCACTAACGATTAATTGAAGAACAAGAAATAAATAATATCAAGCTTCCTTCGAAATCAGATTCAATATCAAGATCTCAACAATATTCTACCCATCTAGGATTCACAACCTCAGCGTTTGAATTTAGCTACACATGCTGATAATTAAAGAACAAAGAATAGTAATTGATATCATCTTACAAAAATAGAAGGTATTTGATCCCCAAAAGCTTCTAAGAATTCAAATAGTTAATTGCCCGTACTTTGTACTCTAAATTCTGACAAGCCTCCTTTCACAAAACCCTATAAAACCTATTTATAGAGGCCCAAATCCCGAGGCGAGTTTCAGTCTGATTTGCCTATGTTGTGATAATGCGGACCGCATTTCTGTTGCAGAACAGAAATGTGGACCGCAGATCATCATCGCCCGTCGCAAATTCCACCAGAAAATTTTGATCTCATCGCGTTTTGATTCGCAGTTCGCATGTTGATTATGCGATCGCGATATGCGATCCCGTTCTCCACTCTGATTTTCACCTAGAACTCTGTTTGTGTTTGCGATTTCACCTAGTTATTGCGCGGTTCACATTCCTGTTTTGCGGTCGCATATGCGACCGCATTCTCGACATGAAGATTGGCCTAGAGTTCTGTCTTTGTCTGCAATCTACTTGTAGAATATGCGATTCGCATTTTCTATTTGCGACCGCATACTCGCATATACGATGCTCTTAACTTCTTTTCTTGTCTTCAGCTGGCTTTTTGAACTCTTTTCCGTACTTCTGGGCCCTTACACTCGATATACTGCAAATACACTAAAATTACGTAAGTATCATGAGAATTTGCACATAAAACAAGTTAAACTTTAAGTAAGTAGTATCAAAATGTGCCGAAATTACCCGGCACATCAACTACCACAACAACGGAGGATAATTAATACCTCGTATTTATAATTCTCTACAAATTACCAATACAAGAATAGCTAAAAAACTCCCATAAATCGAAATAACATAGTAAAGTGCAACAAGTACTGCAATGTCATTGAGGGCAAGTTAAACATGAAGCAGTGAAGTTATTCAATTAACATTGAGGGCAAGTTGAACATGAAGCAGTGAAGTTATTCAATTAACATTGAGGGCAAGTTAAACATGAAGCAGTGAAGTTATTCAATTAACACAGGTAGGAACATATAGCTGGCAAGCAGATATTGAGCCAAAAATTAATAAATAAAAATAAGTAACAAGTAAATAACAGATAATAGGTAAATCATGGATATCAAATAAGATCATGTAGCAATCAAAGCATATAACAAGAGATAACAAGGAATAAGTGATGACATAAAGGTAAATAGCCCAATCCTGCATGCTTTAACCCATGACGGTGCATATACACTCGTCACCTCGTATATACGCCATATTCCCACATAATTCACATAACAAATAGACCAACAAGTCCTAATCCCCTCAAGTCAAATTTGGACACGACACTTACCTTTGTACGCAACCAACTCAACAATTAACCACGACTTTTCCTTTCGAATAAGCCTCCACATCAACCAAATCTAGCCAAATATCATTCAAACAATTCAAAATAAGCTTTGGAAACTACCCACGAATGAAAAAACTTCAATATTTGATGAAATTAAAAACTCAACAAAAGTCAACCCCGGGCCTACTTGGTCAAAATCCGAAATTCGGACCAAAACCGATTACCCATTCACCCCTAGCCCGGTTATGTAATTTGTTTCGAAATCTAGCCTCAATTTGAGGTCTAAATCTTAATTTAACAAAATCCCTAATTTCTATCGTGAAATTCCTATATTTGATGTTAAAAACTCATGAAAAGTAATGGGGAATTGATAGAAAATGATTAGAGTTTCTTACCAATGAATTTGGGGAGAAACGAATCTTCAAAAATCGCCTCTAGAGTGTTTGGGGTTAAAAAATAGAGTGAAATGAGCTAAGTCCTGATTTTTTCCCTCTTTAACCCAGTTGCAAGTATCGCATTTTCGAACACATATCTGCAAATGCGAAGTCCGCATATGCAACACACTGATCACAAATGCGATTAGTGCATCAGACACAGCAAAGTCACAAATGCGACATTATGTTCGCAAATGCGAACTCCACCCCCCCCCCCCCCCCCCC